>DWCF01000829.1:0-37914 GCA_018230265.1 Delias oraia
CTGTCGCGTATCAACTGATTGGGGTGCGACTTTGCCTTGTCGTAGTACCGCTCAGTCGCCCGCTTCATCCATTGGGCCTTGAAAGTGGGCGGACGAGTGTCTTAATACTGTCTCACCCATGGGAGAGCCCTGCCGAGGCATATGCTGACGCACTAATTAGGGCGGCTCGTCCGAAGTGATACCACGGGCTCACAGATTACTCAGCGTGAAACGGTACTTGAACTGTAATTCGCAGAGTGATTTAGCATAGCGGATGCCCTTAAAAGTGTTGCTTAAGTGGCATTAAAAGCCGGTAACACAACCAATGCGCGGACTGTGGCGCGGTATTTCATGGGCGGCGCTGTTCTCTTGCCATATAGGAGAACCACTCGCTCCGTTGTAAGAACCAAGACCTGTTTTGTCATTTCAATCGAAAAATATATGGATATGAATATATGTACGATTGAAGAAAATAGGTACATTTAGGATCGTATTATGTACATATATATTATTTTATAAACAAAGATATTTTAGTGGTGTCAAAATCAAACGTGCGTGACACGGACACCTTCGCCTGCTCCGCGTGACGGTGGCTGGGGTGAATGGAGCGATTGGAGCGAGTGCTCGCGCACTTGCGGCGCTGGTGTGTCCACTCAATACAGAGACTGTAATAATCCTGAACCATTCAATAACGGACATTATTGCATTGGCGATCGAAGGCGGTAAGTACCTCAGTATATTGAAATGTAAATTAAAAATTTAATGCTGTTCGCCAAAATTAGGTTAGCCCGAAGCATTTGACATTATATGCCTATTATCCATGTTCGGAATACAAAGTCTCCAATAAGTCATCGATAAATAATTTTAAGTATTTAATTTATTTAACAATACGAATCCCAATAACGTCATATATTTTTCTACGATATTTTCTGTTTCGTTGAAAAAAAGCTTACAGTTGCAGTCAACAAAGTAACGCTGCTTTATTGCGAATGAAGATTTAATAAGATATAATCAGTCCTGAAATCAAATGAAAATAACGCTATTGTTACTAATGCTAACATAACTTGCATCTTTTTTCTTTTACCTACATCATTTTCATAAAAATATGGTTCAATAACTCCTGGATAACTGTTACTAACACTCCACGTGCATGAATTCTATTATTTGTTGTTAAAATGCTCGATAAAGGTAAATAAAAAAATAATATATATTTTGTAGTAGATAATTATTATTTGTACTTAACGAGATAAATATGATAAATGAGATAAATCGAAACAATTGGTTTTATAAGTAATATATCACAACTTATAAGAAAGTGGGAGAAAAACGGAATAAAATTAATTGAATGATCATAATATTGTTACAGCTACAAAGTGTGTAACACTGATCCGTGTCCGCTGAACGAGCCCTCGTTTAGGGAAGAACAATGCGCGAAGTACAACAATATGACATACAATAATCTAACTATTTCAAAGTGGATACCATATATCGATCAAGGTAAACAAAAAAAATCTAATTTGATTCTTTGTTAAAAAACATTATACTCACATAGGTCACTTGGAATTATTTCCGGAACAATGCATTTTTTTAAACAGTATTTGATCGTTTTTACTTAAAATAAAGTTTCTGCCTAACAAATGATACAATTACCAATAACTCTCATAAATATACATCTCAGCAACCACATTAAAGGAAATTGAGGTAAAATCTGAAAAAAAAACGGTTAATGTTTAGGTTTTACCATGTTTTGATTATTTGTATAAATTATTCATACTTTTATTTTGTCGGTGTTAAATAATAAACATAACAATTCAATATTATATAATAGTTCATATGTATACATTCTTTGGCAGTATTACTTAAACTACAGTAAAACTTACTATAGTAAAACTTATTATGTAGATAAGCCGTGTGAACTCCAGTGCATTAGTCGGGATAAAAACGACTTGGAAATGTTTGTCGGCTTCGTCGTTGATGGAACACCGTGTCGCCAATCTATTGGATCTAGAGACATGTGTATAACTGGTATGTAAAACTATGGGTTTCCTTTATGTTTAACATATATATTAAACAAATAATATATTTGTCTAATAGTTTTTACGTGGATATTTGGTATCTAACCAGTTCCTCAAAACCTCAAGACAAAAATATCAATTTATGAGATTTAACTACTCCATTACAGGTGTCTGTTACAAAGTGGGTTGCGACTGGATTGTTGACTCTGATATGGAAGAAGACGAGTGTGGTGTGTGTGGTGGTGACGGCTCCGCTTGTAAGACCGTGCAAGGTATATACAATAAAGACACAGTAAGAAGAACTGGATTTAGTGAGGTTAGTACACAAATCAAGTCAGTCATGCAAATTTTCTCCTTTCATCTTTTTTATCATCGATACCGAATCGTCCAGTAAAATATAAATTTACAATATGATAATAATATTTATAAAATTCAAATTCATATACATTTCTATCGAATTTATTATTGGGTTTCGTCCAATATTGTATAGCTAGAGCTATTAAAATTCTTAACTACATTTCAACACATTTTTAGTTTGGTTTATCATAAATCTAACTGTAAATACAAGATTCCATCATATTCGGCTAGCTCTTGGCAAAACGCCATCGATGGATTTATAACTATATATAATATAACGTTGCGCCTCTATTCTAAAACTTATTCGATATGCAGCGTCTTCACTACTAGGTTAGTCTAATAAATTTCCGACATTTTGTTCTAAATATTCTCGTAACTTCCCTCTCTTTCCTTCGCGTTATTTGAATTGAGGAGGCCTATTCCCTTTCTGAAACAAAGATTTAATAATTGCTTGCTAGCCTTTTTTCCATTTCCAGAAAAAAACTCACATCCACTCACAGCCAAATAGGCATTAACTCGTTTTACTTTTTACTCTCTCTTCGCGGTTAACTTGAATTTTTCAGACAAACCTTCAAGGTCAGATTTAGCTCTACTCGGTGTTTATAAATATTACCAAGTACATCTATTTCATTGCGTTGACAACAACATAGATATCTTACCTATACCTACGTAGTCGCGTTATTTATTTTTTTAAGACGCAAAGATTTTTTATATCATCGGTGGCTAACGAGCAGGAGGCTCACCTAGGGCAAGCTGTCCTCCCGCCTCCCGGCCTTTAAGAAAGTGTACGCTCTTTTCTTTAAGGTCGTATAATTATTGGTTTGGAAATAACCCCGCTAAGATAACAATTATAATATCGGCCTTGATATCGTAGTAGTACTAAGGTAATATTAGTTATCTACATTTTTCTATTCCAGGTTGCCGTTATTCCAGCTGGGTCGAGAAATGTAAAAATTCAAGAGAAAGTCAGCCCTGGAAATTTTATTTCGATTGCAAGTGCAAAATCAAGTAAAATTTACTTAAATGGGGCTCGGTGAGTGCTCTGTTTGTCTATAACCTAAAAATACATTATACTTAAACATAATTTATTGTGATTGTATTTGCCGTATGAGTATTGCCCCAACCCCCAAAAGTAAATTTTTAATACGCTACTTGCGCTAGTTACATACACGTATTACAATAGTATTCCTATATTCAAAATCAAATTTTTTTATTCAATGAAGCTCTTATGAACGTACCACCGATTCAGAAAGATATTAGCAGAGAAGAATCGGCAAGAAACTCTGCTGTATCCTTTTAAGATGAAGATGTATGATAAAATAGCACATGACGATTAATGAACTTCCTCAGGAATACTACATTGACGGAGTATTTCATTGCCGGAGCACCGGCGGTCTACGAGCGAGACCGTGACTGGGAAAAAGTACGGATAAGCGGCCCGTTGGCTGAAGACATTAAAGTTTACGTAAGTCATTTAAGTATATTTCAATAAGAAGAGTACTAAGACAAGTAACCAATTAAAAGTCTCTGCTAGCAAATGATATAAAGGAGTTGGTTAAATATTTTTATTATGCATTTAGCATAATAAGAGTCTTGAGATACAGTCAATACTGTACCTGAAATTGATTTTACAATTTTAAATTAAAAAATGTAGACAAATAATATAAATTCCAGCAACGTATATTCCGTGGTCGTCATCGCAATCCTGGCGTCACCTATCAGTACGTGGTGGACCAGCCCAAGCGTCGCTTTCACTACCGTCTCTCTGACTGGACCGCTTGCTCCGTCACCTGCGGTCTCGGTCGCATGCATAGGCATTACCAATGTTTCGATGACTTTAGTCGTGAGTAAAAGTTTAATATATTAAATATAATATAAATACGGACGCACTAAATAGGCTGGCTCGTCCGAAGTAATGCCACGGGCTCACAGAATGCTCAACGTGAAACGGTACTTGTTCTGTGTTTCACTGAGTGAGGATATCGAAGGCCCTTAAATGCAACACAACCAATGCGCGAACTCTTAACATATAGGAGACCTACCTGTTCCGTTGTCCGCTATAGAATAAAAAATATATATGATCAAGTAATGTAAGCATTAAGATCTGGGGTATATTTAGATTAGTTGTAGATGTATGCATTTTGATTGAGTCTCAAATATTTTTCCCCACTGACCATGTTTTCTTTTTTATGTAATACCAAAATATTCACAGGACAAGTGGATTTGTCACAATGCTATCAAATTGAGCAGCCACGTCATGAAGCTTTGATGCAGCAGTGCCGGCAGCAGGACTGCACGCACTGGTGGGTGGGACCTTGGAAGGCCTGCCAGCCCTGTCACATGCCCGTATGTACCTTAAAATAGAAATTACTACAACACAATAAAATTGCTGGTCATCAGCATTAATTTTCAATAAAATACGATAAATGCTATAAGTTTAAGATTTAGTAACATAGTACACGGCAGGTTATTTTCTTTTTTTTCAAATAAATCTGATCTGCTCCAGACATAGCTTGTATAACTAATAACCTTTTCAGGGCGAAGAGGCAATGAAACGAAGAAATATTCACTGTGTGAACAAAGGGTCCAATAATGTAGTAAGTGATTCGGAATGCGACGTCAGAAGCAAGCCAATAAATTCCATACGCTGCGTAGACGTGCCTGCTTGTTGATAAAAAGAAACCTTAAAATACAAGAGGGAATGTCTTGTTTTAGACTGAACACTATTTGCGAATACGCAAATAAATAAAACTTAATTAAGGTGATTCGTAATATAAGAAATCCAAAAACGAATTTGGATGGGCCAAACACCAGAACTATGATGCCATAATTCGATCACCTCGATTTTGAAAACTTAAAACAATCTGTGAGGAAAGTTATGAACATTACATTATGTGAATTTGTGAATGAGAGTGCCTTAGTAATTGTTTGTTTCAAAGTAACCCAACGAATACTGACATACCTACGTTATGCACTCGAATAAAACCACGCGGTGGTGAATCTCGCATGATAAGCACATTAACAGTTTTACAATTACCACTACTGCCATATTATGTAAGTTTAACATAGATATTATTAATGGTACTATAAATATAACAGTATTAAAATGATGTACGTATTCTTATACCTTATCGTGAAATTAGACGCTAAAAAATTTGGACCAAAAATAGTAATGAAAATCACGTTGCCATAATTCACGGTTACTGCCAGTATGACACTTGTATCGATAAGGAATCTAGCTATATTGTATGAGAAGTAAGTATTTTATCTATTCGTATTTATTATATTTAATACTAGTCATACTTCACCTTTTACATATTAACGCTTAGTAAATACAATTTCGATACGTAAGTACTTTTTCTAATTCGCTGTATACATTAACATATAAGTAGGAACAAATAATAAGAAATGTAAATGTCTCGGGCTTATGTGATTATTTAGATTAATTTGCATTTTGCTTTTTCTTTAGTCAAGAGCTTTTGGCAAGAGTTAATATGAATAGATGTTCTCGATTTATATCTCCACCATGTTATTTGTTAGCGGCTTCGTGCAATTCGCACCTTTAGAAAAAAGATTCCTTGGCTTAAAGGTTTTAGATTTAAGTGACTACGCATAATTAATATTACAAGGACTTTTTTATCTTTATACCTTGGTATATAGGTATAACGTTTTAAATAAGTCGCCGGATGTTTCAGTTCTAAGAATCGCCCATCCACACAGTGGATATACAATTTTAATATTTGCTCTTCAAAGCTAACCTTAGTTATATTCATTTATATTCTTATAAAAAATCACATGTCACATTTAGTAATTACAATTGTGTATTTAATTAGATACGGCAATAAAATGCATTATTTTAAAACGTTTTTCATTTTACCTAACTATAACATGCTGAAACAGTATCTAATGAACTATAAAATGAGCATCTAATCACCTCCAAAGCTTAAATTAAATGCAACTTACACATATTAGCCTATATCGGTAATAATTTACTTTATCGAACAGGATTGATTGCAAATCGCAACCAAAACCTATCAAATAATGAATGTGTCCGATCAACCATTCCATGTTTGCCTGCCCGACAACCGACTCTTACGTGACTCAAAATTAACCTACTAAAATAATTCAACTTCTTTCCCCCAAATCTCGAAAACCATAACTTAGTTATCCAAATTCTTATATTGTTCCGAATTTAATACTGAATCCAAAATTATCAAACTTGTCACCAAAATTTCACAATTCGTAGGGTATGAATAAAAAAATTCGTAAGTTCTTTTTCTTTTTATAAAAAATGACCCATCTTAAACATCTGGAAAAAAGGACTTACTTCGGCTTTTTTATACTATCAGTGGCAAACGAGCAGGAGACTCACCTAGGGCAAACGGTCCTCCGCCCGTGGACACCCTGAGCCCTTATCAAAGCCGTGGTTGCATTGCCGGCCTTTAAGAAAATTGTAGGGTCTTTTCCTGAAGGTCCCAAGTCGTATTGGTATGGAAATACCGCTGCTGTTAGTTGATTCCACAAAGAGGTGGTGCGCGGCCCAAAATGCCTGAAGAAACGCTCAGTTGTGGAACGACAAACATCGAGGTGGAAGCGATGAAACTTTGCATTCTGCCGCGATGTTCGATGGCCCTTACCCTTTCATTTGACATCTCATTACCAAAATCTCTCCACGGAGGACCAGAGGAATAGTCGCTTGAAAATAGAAAATGATGCTGATGCAAAGTATCAATAATAAAAAGTTAAATCAAAATTTTTATTACAAAAATTAGTTTGAATCTCATACTAATTAGGAATACTATGTTGACGCTTAATTAAGCTTAAATAAGTAGAAATACAAAGATTACATTATGACCACCGGCTCCATTACTTAAGTTGCAAATAGAACATCGATAGGTACATACTTCGAATACCGGCAAAACAATAATCGTAATATATCGTCAGTTACTTATGTGGAATTAAATACTTTTGTAATAAATAACTATTAAAGAAATGTAAAATAAAATCTAAATTCTTGTAACGTAAATATGTATTAATAAAATTAAATACGAGATCATGCTTTCAATAGCAATGTTTTCAATAAAAGCTGTTGAGTGCCAATTTATCAGATTCCTAAAAGTAAACTACTAGACATTCCTAAAAGCAAATGAAACCAACAGCATGACGTACTAATCGGTCAGAACTGAAAATTTTGATGTTGAGAGTCACCGGTTTCCTTGACAGAAATCCAGACGGCGATCGATATAAGACATATATTTATAATTTGCAGGTATATATATGGTTTGAAAGAAGCGCTCTTTCTAGATTTTGTAATCTAATTTTTAAATTGTAATCAAATTTTAAATAATTTCTCTAAAAGAAAATATAAAAATTGACATTTATGACCGTAAGCCTGTGCTTACTTTTCTTTTTCGCCATTAGCACCTCTTTTTTTCTGTAAAACATAAAATACTTGTATTAAATACAAAATGAATAAAATACATTTTAAATAACATAATTTAATCACGATTTATAATTAATTGAATATTTTATTTTTTAATTTAGTTTATTTATATCATACCATTGTAGAACTAGTTTCTTTTGTTAACAAAGCTTCTGATGAAACATCAAAATGAATATGTTTCTTTTTGTATGTTTTTTTCTGAAATAATACTAGAGTATAACTAGAGTAAAATGGAGAACTTTTATTAAAATGTGCTAATTAAATAAGGTTTTCAGGCTTATTCAAATTTTTCCATTTTGACCATTTTTTGGTTGTTCAAATATATACATATTTGTACATTACTTTTAATCTTCATAATTCAAAAACAAATGCAGGCTCTATTAATTAACAGGAATATTGTACTTGCCTTGTCCTTATTTCTAGGATCAGTATTCTTAGATCTTTCCTTTTCGAGGTCTGAATGAAGAGAAGCAAGTTCAGCGTTGAGTTCTGTTTGCACTGCTCGTAATCGTTCAACTTCAACAAGAACCTCTGCTTTGTCTTTCACTAAAAATAAAGTTTAAAGGATTTACCTAAAATATTGTTTATGCCAATACGCTACATTAATTAAGCTAATTAAACATTGTCATAACATTAAGGAAAAGGTTATATTATTTTTTCATAAAAATTACCACAAAATAGGTTTTTTAATGACAACAAAATATTTCAGGACTGTTTAAATTTAAATTTAAACAATAAAAATTATTAAAGCATTTCAGCATTAATTTTTAAGGGTAATTTTATTATATATTTATTTTATTAAAAATATTAATTTATTAATAATTACTCAAAATAATTCTAATTTATAATAGAAATAACAACAACTTACTTTCACCTTGACCAAGAATATTACATAATTTTTTATTTCGTGACTTGACTGTAAGAAGCTGTTCCTTTAGCCTTGTGACTTCTTGTTTTAAGCCAAGAATTTCTTTATCTTTCTTTTCTAGAGCTTCTATGTATTGAAATCTGTTTATTATTTCTTCAGGCACTGGTTGATTTCGAACCCTCTCAATGATTTTATCCTTTAGAAGTTCATGTTTTGTTTCATCTTGCACTCTTTCAAAAAAGTTAGCGTCTTTGTCATGTATTTGAGATTCTTGTTGAATATTTCTAGCTTCATTGGCTACTAATAGATAACATAGGATTAAAAAGAGCAATTTTATTAATATTAAAACAAAAATCTTTAATTGTGTGTATTTTAGTGTTAGACATCTACATTTTTATATTCCAATTAATACTTCATTATGAAAGAAATATTTGGAAATTGGTTGAAATAAATAATATATTAAAACATACATTTATCCTCTTCTCCATTTCCTAATTCATTAAACTGCTCTAAGCTCATAACAGTTTTCTTTTTATTCTTCTTATTTCCATTACGAGAGTGTTCTACTTTTTTTCCAGCATCAGCATCATTTTTTAATTGTTTGTAGACATCTTTTTTCTCTTCATAATCAAGTTTAGACAGAAGTATTGCCTAAATATTAAATGGTTATTTATAAACTGTTTTCAAATAACATCATAAAAGTGTTAGAAATACTTACCTGCTGAAGTTGACATTCAAAATTACCATGTACAAGCTCTTCATCTTTTTGCTTCCACATTTCCCATTGTTCAGTTGTTGCATGAGATGGTTTAGGCTTCCTTTTTTTAGGCACAGCCTATAATAAATATTTCATAAACTATTAATAAACTGAAATGATTGTTGTTACATTTTGTAACTAAAATTAAAATAATTAGAGAACAAAAATATTAAACAGAAATACCTTATAACACATGCAAATACCAAATTTTGTATTGTATACCTACATGTGTTTTGTTATTGTTGGTATTTTGAGACTTCTTGACAGGTTCAAATTTTTTTGCTTTGTTTGTTCTGTTCTTTTTAGATTTTTGGATTTCACTTGGAGAAATATCATCATCTTCAATTTTAAGACCGGCAAAACGAGATTGTACAACCACAGCAGCCATTTTTTGTTTCTGAGAAATTAATGTGTTAAAAATAATAATTATAATGTTTATTCCTAGTAGATTAAATATTTTTGACGCAGTACAGTAAAACAGCGAGAATACTATATTACTAGATACTGTTGCCCTTTTAAGTTAACTATGAAACAAAAATTGATAAATTTATGGACTTCTTACGAAAGAAATTACAATATATATATTATGTATATCTTATTGACCATAAGATATGGCCGTTTACCTATTTTATAGAATTTATTACCGACACTAAGTTTTGATCAACACAATTTTAATTGCATATTCTGCAGTTTCAAGTTGTTTTTATTACCTGTTGAAACTCGATGTTTGTAAACCGAATACACTATTATTAATAACAGTACAACAAAATTATTTGAGCTGATGCGTATGAATAAAGAATGGTTTACTTGTTAGTTTTTAAATTTTTATTTGTTTCTATAAATTATGGTTATTGTTTTACATTCTTGATATAAAATGATCCATAGATTATCAGACTTGACTAGACTATTTTCTTTAATCTGTACAGACATTTTTCTAATGTTTTATATTACACTAGATTCTCTTTATAACGATTCTGTGATCATAATTACTTTATAACGTTGGATATTGTATTGATACCGATGTTTGATCTACCATAAGAATATTTTTTCTCTCTGTATAACGATATCGCTCACTCTCTACAACACTTATTTTCAGAGCATTAGTGTTTATTTTCGTGTATTCAGCGGCTACCGATAAGGAGCTCAAAACCACTTTTAAAGATTTTTCCGCCAATAAGGCAACTTTATGAACCAAGAGGAAAAACCTTCTCCAAATGTTACGGTACAATGGCCAATCAGGTCAATTCTAGAAAGTATCATAATCGATGAAAACGACTGATATCCTGATGAAAAACTTTGAAGTTGTCAATTTTGCATCACAGTCTCTCATCACCTTTCTTCAGGCTATACTGGGTCCACTGCAATCACCGCTCTGTTCCCATAGGGCGCGCATATTCCCTTAAAGGGCCGTCAAGGCTGAACAAGCTAACAGCACGGACCCCTCGGGGCTTGTGACCACAACTCGATGCACTTATAATGGTTACATTAGCAAGCTTTTGTTTATAGCTTTTGTTGTATGTTATCAATGTCATTTTGATTAATGATGTCGCAAATTTGATTTTGTTAATCCAAGTACATTGTAAAAAAAAACAAAGTAAATTTTGGGTACGTACTAATTATCTGAAGAGAGCAGTCAACAATAAAATATATTAATAGGAAATCCGAATAGCCAATAGTTACAGGTATTGTAATAATTTTTATTCATCATCTGTTCAAAACATTTAATTTAGTGTTTTTATCTTAGAAGTAATTTCAAATTTAACAATATAATATACAATATATATTTGCATCAACGAAATACTAATAGTTAGTGTTTAATTTGCGACAGAATATTCCTGTTATACATTAAATGCAGATGAAACTATACTTACATATAAAAATTCTTGTTATAGAATGGAACAAAATGTGGCACTACCTTGTCTATTTTTAGGAATAAAGATAAAACCAGGACCAATAGAATGTATCAAGTTAGAAAATTTTAATCTCGACAATTCTGTTACTACTCTTAGAACAGAAGCGGAAAAAAAAACTGGTATACCAGCACCATCTCTAGGTATGACTCAATTGTTTATATAAAAATATAACATGTTCAATATCAATATTGACATTATGAAACTTATTTTTCCATCAAAGAATTGATCCATCATGGTAAAATACTCCGTGATACTACCATTTTAAGTGAAAGTGGGATTAAGAGTGGTGAAATGGTTCATGTGGTGAAAAAGAAAGAACAAAATCCTCCAGCCGCACCACCCAGCTTCTCTGATGCAGAGCTACAATATTTAAATGCCTCAATGAGAACATTGGGTTGTACCCCCCATGCACCAGGCTGGACTCGAGCTATGCAGGTTTTTACATACTTACCATTACTATAAGATTTATTAAAATTAAATTTTATGTATAAAAATAGTATGATATTAGAAATAATGTATGAAGAGATCTTCATAAAATACATCTTAAAGCCATCTCAAGGTAATCAGCTTTACATGAACCATACCATAATTATCCATTTCTTTAGGATTCCTATGCTGACATCAAAATTTTGACACCCTTTGAAATATTTATTAAAAAAGCTTTATAAATATTTCAGTTATTAAACGATGAGTCAGTTATATCTGACATAATTGAGCATTCACCTTCTTTAGCTGAGGATTGTACAACAATATCCATTTTACATGAAGTAGAATTGCTAGCTGCCCTTGGTGCTAATGTCCAAACAATGAGACGTGGCACAGATGCTCATCCTGAGCTTCCAAATGCATTGAGACATCTATTAAGATTAGTCTGTTCAAGATGTCATGCCACAGCAACTGAAGGAAGTGAGTTTTTTAGTATTCATTTAAATTCTGCATTAATAGCAATGTAAGGAATACAATATAAATTTAACTATATAAATAAAAATATTATATTAGAAACAATAGGTTAGAGAGTTAACAGTTATGCTAAATAAATGAATGTATATCCTTTATATTGTATTATTCGAATAACTGATTAACTGCACTGCAGTTACCCTTTAATTTCTAGACTATTTTTAAAAAATACTTTTAATACCTGAAATTTATATTTTTCTTGTAAAACTTTTAATCTAAAATTAATTGATAATTTTTATCTAGCACCAACATCTGGCTTTTCTTACTCTTTGGAAGCACTGTCAGAGGATGAAGATGTTGAGGAAGAAGACGGTGATGAGTCAGAAGGAAGAAATGCAATTACTCAAGATCAGTTGGCTGCAGCTTTACAGGTCTGACATTTACTTTAGATTAAAGGCTGATTTAACCATTTTTGAGAGCCTCATAGGTAAGTGGTTTTATAAGTCTACCATGCAGCAAGAGTTCCTGGTCGGAAAAATTATAATTTAATTTATTCGGTCTGAAAGGGCTTGACGTCGTGACGACATTGGATATGCTGATACATATTATGCTGACACACCAATTGTAGCGCTTCATCTGAAGTCATACCACTGACTCACAAAATACTCAGCGTGCAATGGTAGTAGTACTCGAAACGGTACTACTACTGTGTTTCGCTGTTTAGGCGATGTAAAATACAACGGAATGTGGCGCGGTTGTCCATGGGAGGTGGTGTTCTCTTACCAAGTAGGAGATCAACCTGCTCTATTTTCCACCATACCGTTTCTATATTTTACAATTGTTTAACTAAAATTTGTAAATAACATAATATATATTCAAATAAATTCATTATTTTTATTATTGCAGGCAGCTAGAGAAGCAGTGTTGTCATCCAACCCTCGAAGTGCTAGCAGTGGGAGTCAAGAAGGCTTGCTACAATTGTTGCAAGATACTAGAAGATCTGAACCCCAGGCATCTGGTAAACCCACATCTTTTTATTATTATGTTGGATTTCAAATGGTATCAATATTAAATAAAAATTTTAAATTTTTATTTAATTTATTAACATTTGATAGTAATTTTAATCAGAAAAGTCTTTGCAAGGGGGTATTTAGAATATAAATACAAGTACATATCTCATTTTCCACTTTTTATTTGAAAATCCTTTCTCTTTCCGTTTACTTGTTCACTTTATGAACTCAACAGAAAATGTATTGTGTTAAAACCCATTTATTTTAACTGAGAAATTTTTGAAAAATATGGAAAATTTTTTGGTTTTACACTTAGAGAAATCGTATTAAAGTGATAATTTACCTGTAAGTATGGTGTATGATGATCATAACTTTCGTGACATTTAGTAAAATATCAAAGTTTCAGCCAAAAAAAAATCGTTTTCTTTAATAGGTATCTCTAGAGAATATATTTTGTGGGTGGACTAAATAAATAACAAAAATGTCGCCGTATGTGTTTTAAAATAAAATTCATTGTATGAAATAACACAACACCTATTAAAAAAATATATATTTTCTGAAGGATCAAGCAGTGATTCCACTGCAGGAAGTAGCCGACCGGTCATAACTCCAGAAATGTTCAATGAGGCAATCACGGAAGCCATGACCAGGGCCAGTGTGCCAAATACTCCCATGGAACAGAGTACTGCAGGTTCGTTTTTACTATAAAAAATAATGATATGAATAATGTTTAGATTTGATTTCAATCGAAAAGCGTTATTTTTTCTAGTTTTATAAATTATCAATGTTCTAAATTCTCAATTTTTTTGTAATTAAAATATAATTTATTCCGGCTTTGGAAGGGCTTGACAGTGGCCGGGCGATTATCTTAGCACTATCGCACCCGTGAGAGAGCCATGATGAAGCATATTCTGACACACTTATTGGGCCAGCACGTATGAAATGATACCAAGGGTTCACACTATAATGCATTGCGTGAAACTAACTGTACTTGTACTGTGTTTCGATGAGTGAGGGAGGATATCAGAGACCTTTGAAATTATACCGATTAACCAACGTAAAGGCGGAAACTCAATTTAAAAGATCAGATTGTGTCACAGTTTTCCATAGGCGGCGGTGTTCTCTTACCATATAGGGACCAACATGCTGCGTTGTCCGCTACATCATAAAAATTTATCAGATTAGACAATAAATGACAATCGAGGAAGAAAATTGAATGAATATATAAATCTTAAAATACTTACAGCCTCTTCATCACAAAGTCCTGTAGCTCTAGATGAAGATTTCTCTAAACAACTTAATCATATGCATGAGATGGGATTGCTTGATGATGCACTGAATGTTCGAGCATTATTAATATGTTCTGGTATGTTATCAAAGCTAAATTACGTGAAGATAATACTTTTTTTTTTAAGTACATATTAGAATCACCTTAAAAAATAATAAAATTTTAATTATCCTAAAATAATAATTATTCTTGCAGTAGCTACTAATACTGCAAAGATATCACGAGAGCTTTAGAGTTAATATACTACACCTAATTCAAAGTGCTTTTAATCTTAATTTATTTTTAATCTCATTTTATGTAAAATGGTCGTCCAAATCACGTAAGTAATTTGTTATTAAATCGTTTTCAATGTTAAAAATACAATCCGAACTATTTGCTTACTTAATTAATATGTAACGTAATAAAAAAAATATTTGATGGGTGATACATGATGAACAATTACAAGCTATTTTTCAAATTACTTTATTTTTATTATTGTATTGTTTTTTCCTTAGAGTTGATATTTTTTTATTTTGAAGTAGTTATTTTGACTTTTAAAGCGTATCATAATTGTTATTTAAAAGACGGATTTATTTAGTTTCATTTTACGACTTCGTGTGTCAATTTGGGCACTTTGTTCTTTCACTTGTCATTAAAATAACGGAATTTAGTTTTTAAATATACATAACATTTTTACGACTATTAATTACATATTTTTTCGTATTTCAGGTGACGTTAATGCAGCTATTAATCTTGTATTCAGTGGAGCCATTGGAGATGAGTAATATTACCTTATCTCAAGTTGACAAACATTTTTTGAAAATGAGAATATGATACAATATTTTTTGTAATTATTAATATTGATCTCTTAAACTGAAATACTTGTAACTTTCTTAAAATATAAAACATATGTTTTATACGCAACAATTAAAGTCTAGGTTCTTATTCAAATATCTGTATTTATTTAATAAATTTAGAATAATATCACATAAATCATTAAGGGCAAGTAGGTAATAAATGAATTAAATTACATTGTTATTTTATTTATAAACTATGAAGTAATGTTAAAATTTTCAAGCAAAATAGTTTGAAGTCAGTTATTATAGGAAATGAAATAAGGAAGCTGTGTTTTAATATAAGATGACTGATCGTAAAAGTAATTGCTTGCAATTAATTTTTGGTAATTGTTCAATAATGTAAAAATACATTTCTTTATGGTAGTATATCTGAATACTTTCATGGTCAAGATATTAGCACATGTCCTTATCTATAATTTTAATGTTTGGTTTTGTAATTCATGTCACGCTTGTCATTTAGTTTTCTAAATGTGTTGTTGTCCTTCGAACGACATTGCTCTCTTTTTTGCATCCGGCGGAAATACCAACGAGCTGTGTTCGGGGCTGTACCACCAAACATTTCTTGCTCTACTTTCTGTCTAGCGGCTTTACGCAATTCAACTCTATTATCATACCAATTTGCTTGTTTTAAATTCTTCTTTTTTTGTTTTCCCACTTTATTTTGATAATTATTGCATGACTTTCCACATTCTGTTTTTGAATCATCATTTATTGTTGCATCAATAGTGGTGGCTTTATGTTCAGATATTATACCATTATTCTCTTCTTGCGATGACACAGAGAAGTCATCATAATCCTTCAATAGACCACCTTTCATTTCCCATTGCTCATATTTATTACGTCTCTTCACTTTTTTGACAATTTTAGACTTAAGTTGAAATTTTTTCTTCTCTTGTTTATTTTTATTACCTAAATATCTGTCATCCTTTATTAATTCCTCATCACTTTTAACATATTCCAAACCCTCTTTTACATAATCTTTTGCTCTTTTATTGTTTTCAAATTTACTTGTATCATTTTCAAATGTAGTTTTCGCATGTTTTCTGTTTAATTTTTTCGTCGAGGGCTCGTTTTTAATGGAATCTGCATAACTTACTCTAGTTAATGGATCTTTTAAAGATTCACTTTTGTCAATAAAATGATGACCCTTATCTAAATTATTTAATTTGGATAAGTCATTTATGTTGTTCTTCCATATATCTTTTTCCAATTTTAATCTACTCGTAATTTCTTCATCGAGCAAAGTTTTATTTTCTTTATAAACATTTTTAAGTTTATTAATGTCAGCTATAAATTCTCTTTCATAAGCAGGTGCAACAAAATGGCTTTGAAATTTTTCAGAATCATCAACACACTTTGTAAATCTGTTTACATTCTTATTGTTCAATGATTCTTCAAACACTTTCTTGCATCTTTTATGTTGTTTTACAGGTGACTTTTGTTGTATTTGGTAATGGCTCAATTCTTTCAACTTGTTGCGCAAGTATGCATTTTCTTCTTGCAATTTGTACAAATTTGATAAAATCTTGTTAACTGAGGGTGAAAAATGTGTTACACAATCATTCTTAACTCCCCACATGTGACCAATAGCAACACCAGCTGCAGTTATAACACTTCCTAGGACAATTATATTGAGAACAGTACTGAGTCTCTTATTTCTTTTATGAACATATATTCTATGTTTATTATTATCACCCAAAAAATCATTCTCAGCCCCTAAGGAAATCTCATTGTTAAAGTTTGGTGGATTTGCATCAACAGAAATATATTGAGAATTTTCTGATTGGTTGAGACAAATATCATTAGAAAAGTTTTCAAAACTCTTTTGATATGGAGAATAAATTTCATGGTCACTATCACTAATAATTGAAATGCCATCTGTATCATCATCTTTATCATGACTTTCTCGTATAGGACTGTAAAATTACAACATTGAAATGAGCTCCTATTTATATATAAGCAGAAGAATAAGCCCAGGTTATTACTACAAAGAAGTTAAAAAGGGTTCCAATGTGGTGTGTATTAAACTACTAATTTATGAGGATTAAATAATCAATTTGTATTATATATAATCAAATAATTACAAATGCTTGAAAGGGAACAAGAACCAAACTTCTCTATTTATTGACTTGCTATATAAACTAAGTAATAAAAGATAAAATTGTTTTTAATTAGATGATTAGCAGAGTTTTAAGTAAAGAACATGTTAAACAATAATAATAAATTGGTGGATCCTTTCATAACTCAATTTGACAACCTTCCAAGTTAATTATAATTTAGAAACAACTTCTATAACATTTTTTTATTTATTAGTCTATTTTATTTGATATTATATCTATTTTAAAAAACATACATAATATACTATAGATATAAAATTATATTATATATTATTAAATTTCATGTGAATTGTAATTTAATAACTACTTATATAATAAAAATCAATAAAATACCTTTCGATGATTGTTGGGTTTGTTCCCAACAAGGTCCAGCTCTCACCTGAATCAGAATCGCTATGTTCTAAAGTTTCGTCCATAATTATATACTGTAAAAAATATACAAATTCTATGAGACTTAAATTACGACGCAAATTTGCACCATTTTTTACTTACCACTTTGTAACACAAATAATTTAGAAGGTGTGAGCGCTTGAATTACTTCTGACTACATTACTGTAACCAGAAAAAAGTATATTTTTAAATAAATTTTATTATTTTTATTAGAAAACGTGAAAATCGCTAACTTCACTACCTTTTTACATGTTTTTCTGTTGTCAATTTGTTTTGTTTTTTTTTAAGTGATCTTGCTATTGGCCAGGGTGGCCGCGTATCGCTATCAGTCTTCTGTCGATTTTTGAGCGATACTTAATATTTTGATATATCGACGTAAAATTCCAAGTATCGAAAAGGTTTAAATATTTTAAGATTAAAAAATCCTATAATTTTTATATATTATTAATTATATATTTTTTATTTTATATGGACACGATTTGCTGTTTTATGTTGGCAATTAAATGTCATTTTCAACTTCAACTGCCCTTCCATAGTTGATCGATATATCGATACTTAAATACATTTCCGACATCCCTAATCTACTGCTAGTTTGGCCAAGTATTGGCAACTCTCTACAATAACGCTGAAGACTCCGGAAAAAGCAAGTCTGTAAATATAGCACTTTTATTTCTTTGTTCAAAGATATAAATATTATTCTTAATTTAATTTTTAAAAATTTAAACATTTTCATCCTAAGATTTACCGCCTTTTCAAAAAGCTTGTAATTTAATTGTCTTTTATTTTTATTTGTTCGATCACTTATATATAATTATTCAATAAAGTTGCTACGTATGTATGTATTTGTTAGTTTTTATAGCTCAGTCACACCAGTCAAAACATCTACTGTGTAAGGATATGGGCGGAATAACACTTGTCCTAGATGAGCCACTTGCTCGTTTTTTTTTATTCTATAGCGGATAATGGAGCAAGTGAGTCTCCTATGTGGTAAGAGAACACCGCCGCCTATTAACAATTACGCCTTAATCCGCGCGTTGGCTGTGGTGCTGGCGTTAAGCCGCTTAGACGGTACTTTTAAGGGCCTCCGATCTCCTCTCACTCTCCTAAACTCAGGACAAGTACCGTTTCACGCTGAGTATTATGTGAGCCCGTAGAAACAGTTCGGACGAGCCGGCCCAATTGGTGCGTCAGCATATTTCGCAACATGGCTCTCCCACGGGTGCTACAGTAATCAGACATTCGCCCGGCCACTGTCAAGCCCTTCCAGAGACCGAATAAAATTTTAATTAAATTATAACTGCCCGGACCGGGATTCGAACCAAACCTCTCGCTTCATGGTAACTAAACTTTAAAAACCATTGAGCTACGAGGCTCTCAAAATTTAAAGTTTGCCACCATTTCCATAAAAAAAGGAAGTTATTTGACTTTGGTAAATTTTTCATGTTTTAAGGGTTACGAAGTCTTTACACGTTTTCTTACGTCGTTATTTCTGGTACCTGGTATAAGAGACAATATTTATTCTGTATGGTCATACTAATAGCTCTTTACCTATGATATTGCCGTTTTGCAGTACTGCCAATTTGGCAGCACCGATAAAATAAAAGCGCCCGTCGCACCGAAGACCGCTTTACGTATTAAACGATCAGGATCGAATCACGTAAGCAAACAACAAGTTGATAGCCTCTATGGAGGAGAGAAAATAAAAGAAAACAGATGGTAGGGTGCAGGGACCCCGTTAACAACCTCCCCTGCCGGAAACGGAGGCGAGGACCGATATTTGTCGCAAAGCACACCCCAGTGAGCTTCCGACCAGCTGCTCAGTCGGCCAACGTTCCCGTGACGTCCCAAGCTGAGGTTCGTGTCTCGCAGGAGACGCCCTTGGACTAGTCGCTGTTAAACCAATCTCTCGGCGAGCCTACGGCTCACCCCAAAAGTCCGCGAGAAACTGTAGACACATTATGCAGACAGCGATAATCATTTAAAAAAAAAACTGGCAATTTCAAATAAAAATAATTTTTGTTTGGCTCAGAATTCTAATTTTAAATTAGTTTTATTTTAAAAATATGGAATTCTTTTTTCAAAATTATTAATTTGTTTATTGGTTACTGATACATTCCATCGCATTGCAATCTTTTTCGTCATCATGGATATGCTAAAAATTCGAGTAATTATGAAATATGAGAACCATAGTGGCAACAACGCGGCACGCAACATCATCGACGTTTACGGAGCTAACACTACAAACCAACGCACCACCTGTTATTGGTTTGCTCGCTTCCGTTCTGAAAGGTTCGACCTGAAGAATGAACCTCGCGGTCATCCGAAGACTGGTCGACAATGACGAATTAAAGGCTATTTTGGAAGCTGATGATACATAATCTACGGCTGAATTAGCAGCAGATTTCGACAAAACAATATTGGTCCATTTGCGTCAAATTGGCAAGTTAAAAATACTTGACAAATGGGTGCCCCACGAACTGAATGATCGTCAGCGTGAAGTACGCGTCGAGACGTGCCTTGTACTGCTCAATAGACACACAAATGAAGGAATTTTGAAGCGCACTGTTACCCGCGATGAAAAATGGATTCTGCTTGATAACCGTAATCGCTCAGCAAGTTGGTTGTATCCTGGTTCAGCACCTAAACAATGCCCTAAACGAAAACTTACCCCTAGGGAAGTGATGGTCACTGTTTGGAGGTCTAGCGCCGGTGTGATGCATCACAGCTTCTTACCAAACGGGGTGAGCATTACTGCAGATGTATACTGTGTAGAAATGAACACAATGATGGAGAAGCTGGCACATCTCCAACCAGCATTGGTCAATCGCTCGTCACCGCTGGTACTGTACGACAACGCGCGACCCCATACTGCAAAGCAGACGGTCTCCCAAGTTTCAAGAACTGAGATTGGAAGCTCTCCGTCATCCACCGTACTCACCAGACTTTGCGCCTTCAGACTACTACTTTTTCCTGAATTTGGATAACTTTTTGGCAGGAAAAAATTCAATACCCGAGAGGCAGTACAAAATGCCTTTGAAGAATTTGTTGCCTCCCGTCCAGCTGATTTCTTTAAGAAGGCCATCAATAAACTACCAGTGCGTTCGCAAAGATGTATTGATTGCATGCGTGATTAATACAAATAAAAAAATCCATGAAAAAAAATCGTTTTAATTTTTCATACAAAGCGGCAATTTCAAAGGTAAAGACCTAAAACATTGACACAAAAATGTTATACATTAAGATAACATCGAAGTTTTGTCAGGTTTACGATGCTCTTGGTCGCATATGAGTTGCGAGCGGAAATTGCAACAGCCACTAAGTATGGAGAACCTCATTTACGGAAAGGTAACAATCTTATAGCATTTAATCCGGTAATTATTTAAACATTTGTGTCATTGTTTATATGACGCATTCACTAATTATTATTCAACAAAAAAGAAATATTTATATCTTCTATATCTATTACAATTTATTGTAATTCCATTAGTAACTGTCTGTGTAAGTTGTCTGCTTCCATGACATGTACCTTTTAATTTTTTTTTTTAATTAATTGGTACCAAACGAGCAGGCGGCTCACCTTGGGCAAGCGGTCCTCCGCTCATGGTCACCCCCAGCCCTTGCAGAGCAGCGGGTGCGTTGCCGGCCTTAATGGGTAATATTACAATTTACAGAACGATCAATATCAATAGTCATTTGTATGTCATACATTTCGGAAATATTATATACGATTAAGTTATTAAGATTGGCTGTAACATGTGAATTAACTTTAGGTGAAGAGTGGTTACCAATTGAAACGAACATAAATATTGCAAAGAGGAGCCTGCTCACACAAATCGAAGAGCCGCCGGTGATAAACAGCATTGACAGGTATTTTGCTTAATAATTCTTTTAGCTGTATATATATATATATATATATATATATATAATTCTTATAGGAGTCCCACTTTATGTAAATGTAAATAACTTTAAAAAAATGTTAAAAAGGAGACACGAAGCACAACCAGACTAAACTCCATAGTAATTTTGTCATAGTTCCCACATAGATCACACGCTTTTGTGAGACTCGTAGCTTAATGGTTTTAAAATTTTACCATGAAGTGAGAGGTATCTTGTCTTAATACTGCCGCTCCAGTGGGAGGGCCATGCTGAAGCATATGCTGACGCACTAATTAGTCCAGTTAGTCCGAAGTGATATCACGGATTCACAGTATACTCACCGTGAAACGGTACTTGTGCTGTGTTTCGCAAAATGAATGAAGATATTGGTGGCCCTTAAAAATACCGCTTAAGTGGCGTAAATAGCCGGTTGTGTTGACAACCAATGTGCGGACTGTGGCGCGGTTGTACATGGGCGGTGGTGTTCTCTTATCATATAGGAAACCCACCTGCTCCGTTGTCCGTTATACTATAAATATATATATATATATATATTCGTAAAACTAAAAGTAGGTACTAATGATGCTTTATTGTTCATAGGATAAATAATCCTGTCGTAGTATCAATGAAGGAAAGCCTCTATCAGATCCAGAAAAAGAAAATGGAATCAGAATACGCTTGGCAGGTAATAATTATATAGTTATGGTTTATAAATATTTTAAATTTGTAAAAAAAATGAACGATTAAGACGATATTAATTTTGCCCTTGTATTATTGGAATAATTTGGGGGAGACTGATGTCCAGCAGTGGACTTGAATGGGCTGATGATGACGATAATTATGATTATTGGAATAAAGTTAACAAAGCAACTATATTTTCTTATGATATATAGCAGGCAATGGAGCAGGTGGGTCTCCTATATGGTAAGAGAACACCGCCACCCATGGACAACCATGCCATAGTCCGCACATTGGTTGTCTTGCCGGTTTTTTAAGCCAATTGAGCGACATTTTTAAGGGCCTTCGATATCCTCAGTCAGAGAAACACAGCAGAAGCACCGTTTCTAGTACAACTAGCATTTCTCGCCGAGTATTCTGTGTATATTATATTGATTTGTATTTTATTTTTGGTTGTTGTTGTGTCATATATTTTTATGATATAGCGGACAACGAAGTAGATGGTTCTCCTATATGGTACGAGCACACCGCCGCCCATAGAAAACCGCGCCTTAGATCGTCCTTTGGTTGTGTTGACGGCATTTTTAGGCTCCTCTGATATACTCACTCAGCGAAACACAGTGCAAGTACCGTTTCATGTTGAGTATTCTGTGAGCCCGTGGTATCACTTCGGTCAACCCGCCCCAATTAGTGCCAACGCTCCCCGCACAATTTAATGAACAATACGCCAACCAAAACGACCATACTGTCAACGGATCTCCAAATTGTCTATAATTTAAAATGTATTGCTAATAAATATTATGGTCATCATCATTTCACCGTCAAGTACAAGTACCTTTTCACGCTGAGTATTCTGCGAGTTATAGGTGTGGTTTTATTTGTTGTTGTTTTAGGAAACCGCTGAACCAATAGATATCGATAGAAATATAATGGATGTTACGTTGCTGGATATCGAATGCTACGACACCTTCGTGACAGCTCCACTAAACGTAACGAATGGTCTTTCCAACCCGACGTTGTCGCCGGTGCATCAATCGATCGCCCACGCGATAATGCCACCCCCGCTCAGGTAAATTCATACACTAATGTTTTTTTATGGTATAGCAGACGACGGCGCAGCTGGGTCTCCTACATGGTAAGAGAACATCGCCGCTCGTGCCGCACTCCGCGCTTTGGTTGTGTTGTCGGCTTTTTAAACCGCTTAAACGGCTCTTTTTAAGAGTCTCCGATATCCTCAGACGGCGGAACACAGTAAAGGTACCGATTCACGTTGAGTATTCTGTGAGCTCGTGGTATCCATTCCGACGTGCCAGCCGTGCGTCAGCAGCGTGGTTTTCCCAAGAGTAGAGTTACTGTTGCTTTGAAGAAAATGTGATAATTTCTTCTTATATTTACGAGCAGATTCTGATCAAGACTCACTTTGAGCTTTCACGAAAATTTGATACCTAAGGACACGACGGAATGTGAATCGATTTGTATAGAAATAATTGGCTCAGATTATATGTATTAAAAATTAACAACCGAATTCGAATCAAAATACTACAATAGGTAATTGCAACATTTTGATACAAATTTTATTCATTGTTATTTATATTCGCTCTATTCCATAGATATTCAGAGAAGATACATCTCTTGAGTCTTAAACCTACAGGCAGAGGCCCAGAACTGCGCGATATCCTGGCAGCTCTTACGACAATCACTTCTCATGATGCCTTCGATATGGAGAGAGTCGAGACCCTTGGAGATTCTTTTTTGAAGTTTGCTGCAACACTTTACTTGTTACACAAGTTTCCGAAGTTAAATGAAGGCCAGCTAACGAACATTAAGTGTCGTCTCCTTGGCAATAGGTATTTTAGTTTCTATATATATGTTATAGCGGACAACGGAACGGTGGGTCGCCCATATGGTAAGAAAACACCACCGTCCATAGACAACCGAGCCATAATCCGCGCGTTGGTTCTGTTGCTGGCTCTGCAGCATTTTTTATGTTCCTGCGATATCCTCTGTCACTCAGTGAAACATCTACTATGTTTACACGGTTAAAATACCGTTTTTAAATTTTGGATATATTTCCTTAATGCTGTTTTTTTGTATCCTTTCAAATGTATTGTTTACAAAAAAAAATTCTTGATTATTTTAATTGTTTCTTGTTATAATTTACGCTTGAAAATCAACCTCTATATATATATTTCTTGGAGCATTTTTCAAATTTTATAAATAAAACGGTTATGTCAGTATCTAAGTTCAGTCTTAAGATGTTCACATAAAAGACACAGTAGTGATCATATCCGCCGCGGCTGAGATTGTATTGGCGAATTTTTTGTACATATTTAATAATATGAAAAATGTATATTTCAGAAATTTGTTCTACGCCGGCAATCGAATTGGACTGGGCGGACGAATCAAAGTCGAACAATTTAGTCCAAGAACAGATTTCGTTGTACCAGGATTTTTTGCTCCGTTTGAAGTCTTTAAATTCATCGAAGAAGAAAAGGTTAGTGTATTTTATGAAAAATAAAAGTAAAGAATGAACACAAGAAATGATAGCAAAGCTGATTTTGCGTAAAAATATTTTTAGTATAATATGTTCGTTTTTATATTACGGGTTACGTGATTTACATAGTCCATATCAATGACCAATAATTGATTCACTATTTCAAAAATGACGTTTGGGAATCAAAATTGCAATTGCAAATGTACAAAGACTGTAGAGAATGTATGTAGAGAATGTATGTATGAATGAATGTAGAGAATGTTTCCTTTTTTACCCGTGGGAAAGCTGTGCTGAAGCAAATGCTGAGCACTAATTGGGCCAGCCGAGCCGTGGTATCACTTCGGACGAGCCGGCCCAATTAGTGCGTCCGCATATGCTTCAGCATGGCTATCCACGGGTGCGACTAAATCAAACGAATGAATAACTATAGAAACTTATATTTTGTACTGCTCTTACTAATCTATGATTAAAAGCTACGCACTTTATATACAGATTAGGCCGTCATTCCTAATTGGCATGGAGTTCTCCACTGCAGAAGCGTTAAATGGAAAGTTGTCAAGTAAAAGCTTGGCTCTAATACAGAAGAGATTTTTTGAAGCTAAATCACAAATACGTCCAGCTGAGCCGGAACCAGAAGGCGGTGTGCAAAATGAAATGCAACGTTATATCGGGGCACAAGCGATTTCAGACAAGGTACATTTCTTAAATAGTAACTATTCTCTGCATTCTGAATATTTTCAAATGATTCTCCTTGAAGAAATGTGTTGAGATTTTAAGTAGCGGTAAGCAACAAGTACGTAATTGAATCGGAAATGAGGAGATCCGTAGACGAACTATACCGATATTGCCCGCTGAATAAGCAAGCTGAGTGGCAATAGGCAGGCCATTTTGCACGTAGGAAGTACACCCACAAGGTGGACACACGACCTTATAAAGGTCGCTGGAAGGCGCTGGATGCAGGTATCCCACAGGTATGCATGGAGGTCCAAATGGGAGGTCTATGTCCAGCAGTGGACCTCCTACTATGAAATGATGATGAAGAAACAATTTATATGGAGACTTCAGAAAACTGTCTTCGTGGCTTATAAGGCTAAGGCATTATTAAGACCAGGTTGCCTGGAGGGGATGATACCATAGGCTCAGAATTCTAACATGCATCGCTTTGATTATATTTACATATATATATATATATATATATATATATATAATTGTTTATGTGACCTAATTTACCAGACAATAGCAGACTGCGTGGAAGCTCTTATTGGAACATATCTCCTGAGTGGTGGTGTTGAGGGGGCGTCTTTATTTTTAGAATGGATTCAGATTTTGCCAAAACAGGTAATTCTATAGTAAGCTACCTAAGGGAAACTTTATCTCTGTGAATTTAATGATACAGAAACACTAGACGCAATATAAATGCTAAGCATATGCTCAATAATTTGTCAAATTCTAACTAAAATAACTATATCGATTACCTCAATAGAAATATGAATATAGTAATGTTTATTAATCTTAACTGACCATAGAAAAAGGGTTTATTTTTTTAAAGTCATAATTTATATGGCAAAAATGTTATATATAGTTGGGCTATATATATATTGATGATTTTGTAAATACGTCACGCCTTGGGAATGAGATCATGCGTGGCATTCTTAGAGCAAATTTTGTAATAACTTATTTAAGTATCTCACGGAATCCAAAAAACTGCACACTGAGTTTGTTTCGCCGGTTCTTCTCAGTGGGCTTAGCTTACAACCGGTGGTAGACTGATTTTGACGTTCAACGAGCTGAACTTTTGTACTTACGTTGAAAAAATATATTTCATTTCAATTGAGTAGAAATAATTTGTTGTGACGCAAATTTTTAGGACACCATTCTTGGGGAAACAATCCGTATATAAATTAAAATTTTTATAGCAATAAAGTCTCGTAAAACACGGGCGTCATGCGTCAGACAGTATTTACACGTTTGAAAATAGTGTTAACGCTAACATTCGCCAATTAATTCGTATTAACTTCAAGAAAATAATATTTTCGGTTTCAGGATAATTTCCTGTCATATTTGTCTAAGCCGATTGTCACCGTGCTAAACGAGAAAAAGGTAACCGAACAGGAAATAGACTTCCTGTTGTACTATACCAGAAGTGACATTGAACAAATTATTGACTACAAATTTAAGGATTCTTCGTTTTTATTGGAGGTAATGTAAACTATAATATACAAATTTATTCTGTATTGTATAATACCTCATATTATTAATACTAGTTCATAGTTTATTTTATTATTGTGAATGTAATTGATCTCATGATGACGATAAAAAGATATGAAGATGGCGATAAATAATATATATTAAAATAATTTATTTAAGTATAAATCTTGGTCGTCTATTATTTTTTTACGTCTAATTTGTACTGCCTTTAATCTAAATTAAAGTTCATTAATTTTTTAATTTAAATTATTATTGTGTTTTAAAATTTCTGAATAACTTTGTTTTTTTTATTCTATAGCGGACAACGGAGCAGCTGGGTCTCCTATATTATAAGAGAACATCGCCGCTCATGAACAACCGCTTTTACGCTGCTTAAGCGGCGCTTTTTAAAGGCTTCCGATATCCTCACTCACTCTGTGAAACACAGTACAAGTACCGTTTCACGGAGTGTTCTGTGAGCCCGTGGTATCACTTCGAATCAATTAGTGTGTTAGCATATGATTCAGCAAGGCTCTTTCACGGGTGCAACAGTATTAAGACCCCTCGCCCGGGCACTGTCAAGCCCTGCCAGAGACCGAATAAATTAAATTATAATTTTCTGGACCGGGATTCATATCTGATACCTCTAGGTTCATGTTACACTTTTTAAACCATTAAGCTACGAGGCTCCATTATTGTTATGATGACAGCTGACGAGTAGTATTTTGATAAATATACTTTTCAGGCGTTATCGCATCCGTCATATATTCGAAACCGCGTCACGCCCTCCTACGAACGTCTAGAATTTTTGGGCGACGCCATATTGGATTTTCTCATAACGTCGCATATTTTCGAAAGTTGTTGCAACCTAAAGCCTGGCGATCTAACGGATTTACGATCATCGCTCGTTAA
Organism: Delias oraia; assembly: GCA_018230265.1. Taxonomy (NCBI): domain Eukaryota; kingdom Metazoa; phylum Arthropoda; class Insecta; order Lepidoptera; family Pieridae; genus Delias; species Delias oraia. Next base: position 28,018 of record DWCF01000829.1, read on the forward strand.
TAATGTAACATTTGCTTCGTATGTCGTCAAACTAGGACTGCATAAGTAAGCCATTACAGCCATTCACTTAAAGCATTATATTATCGTCAGCTTGCGGACGTAAACTGCTTCTGTAATAAAAATACTTCGCGTTAGTACGCATTTCAGCTAAGTACGAGGATTATATTCTAGATACCTGCGTTCGGAACTGAATCCGCCGTTGGAAATGGCGATACTTAATTTTGCGGAGCACCAGAAGCAACGTAATTATGCGATCACTGAAGATGTCCTCTACCTAGTTGAGGAAGAAGAGTGCACTATTGCCGAATATATTGAAGTGCCTAAGGTACGATTCTCAAGAAAGATACTGCTTTGTTACAATGAGTGATAATAGTGAAAAATAAAATTAAAAATTAAAAAATATGAGTGAAATATAGTGTAAATACTTCTATAGGCTTTATGAGAAAAAGTAGTGGCCAAACATGGACAGTACTTGGAATCATATTAAGTCTCGAACTTAGGAGATCGGTAGGAGCAACGTTGTACACTTGTCTACAATTAAATATACAGAAAATGTATTTTATGCTATATAGTTTCTTATTTAATATATACAATGTATGTTTTTTATTCGATAGTGGACAACAGAGCAGGTGTGTATATATGGTACGAGAACAACGCCGCCCATGAACAACCGCGCCAAAGTCCGCGCATTGGTTGTGTTGCCGGCGTTTTACCCCGATTAAGCGGCACTTAGGGCCTCTGATATCCTTAGTCACTCTGCGAAACACAGTACAAGTACTGTTTCATGCTGAATATTCTTCGAGCCCGTGGTATCGGACGAGCCGGCCCAATTAGTGCGTCAGCATATGCTCAGCATGACTTTCTCACAGGTGTGACAGTATTAAGACACTCGCCCGGCTACTGTCAATCCCTTTAGAAGAGCGAATAAATTTTACATTAAATTATTATCTGGACCGGGATTCCAACCCGATACCTCTCTTCATTGTACACTTTTAAAACCATTGAGCTACGAGGCTATGGTTTATGGCGTTACACCGACGACGAAAAAATATAACGTGTAATAAGAACTAGGTACTTGTCAAGATGAGCTATAATATAATAATAATATAAATCTTATACTTCCAATTAATTATATATAATTTATGAAATTTTATTTTCCGCAGCCAACGTTAGGCATGTCAAAGGATTAGCTGGAAATGCTAATTCATTTGCTTATTTTTATTTACACTGCTTGTCACATCACAGTTGTGCCAAATGCCGTTTTCAGACAATGTCTTGCTTTTTTTTGCATTTGGCCACTGCTTAGTGTACATCTCGTGTTATTGATTCGCTGTTTTCAACGACTTCAGGTGCTCAGCGATATATTCGAATCTCTGGTTGGCGCCATTTACCTCGACAGCGGCGGCGACTTTTCGGTCGTGTGGCACGTGATATACCGGATTATGTGGCGCGAAATAGCTGCTTTTTCGCAGCATGTGCCCAAACAGCCGGTTCGCGTCTTGTTGGAGATGGTGCATGCGTGTGCCAGCTTTGGGTGAGTAGTAAATAATTGTGAGAGTTAATGTAAATGCTTTTTACATATTATTTATTTTTCTGCTACTACAATGTTACCCGCGGCTCTGCAAGGAATAGGGGTGTAAATGGGGCGGTGGACCGCTTGCCCTAGGTGGCCCTTCTGCTCGTTTGCCCCTGATGATATAAAACATGCACATACCTGTCTTAGGTCTCGTTCACACGGCATTGTTCTGCAAGTTTTACCTTATCAGATATCATTTATTTTAATTACGAGTTGAATCATTGAAAAAAATTAGCTATGCAAAGCAAAGAAATATAAAGCAGTACCTAATTTACAACACTATTTTGCATTACAGAGAACCGAAACTGACTCCAGAAGGCTGTTGTATCCCGAAAGTAATGATTCCTGTCACTTATACCAAGGACGGTAAAAGGCACTCCAACTATGGCGTGGGCTCCAATAAGAAGCAAGCGAAACGGGCCGCAGCCAAAGTTGCGCTCAAAATCCTCGCTGCATAATATATCTATCTGAAACGTCCTTATTTTTATAATAAGTAACTGAAGGAGTTAATTGTAGACTTTACGATAAAGCATAACTTCAAATTATCTTGTGACTTACATGAAGATTAATTTAATACGAATTTATACACTTGCCTAACTGTAACTAATATATATATATATATATAACTAAAAGTTATTATGATCAAAGTAAGAGAAGCATTTAAGTAGACATTGTCAAGTAGATAATTGTTTTACGCTTACGATCCCGATATATGTCGCAAAGCCCATCTCGGGCAGCTTCCGAACGGCCGCTGTGGTGGCCAACGTTCCCGCGACGGCCCAAGTCGAGGTTCGTGTTTCGCAGGAGAAGAGAGAAGCTGTCAAGGCTTTATGCCAATACCGTTAGTCTTTTAAAAAAATATATTTTACGTATGGCGTGTAGTATTTAATGTTTATTGAAAATGTGAAGGCTTCTGATAATATTAGGAGATGGCGTTTTAATAACGATTTAAGTAATGATATGAGTTACATTATAATGACTAATGAATGCTCATGATACCTACGACTTGGAGAGTTGGAGAGACACTTGCAGACTCCTTTTTGAAGTTTGGTGCAAAATTTTACTTGTTCCACAAGTTTCCCAAGTTAAGTGGATCATTAAAAGCCGTCTCCTTGGCAACAGGTATTTTACTTTAGTTTCTATATATACGGTTAAGCGGACAACGAAGCAGGTGCGTCGCCCATATGGTAAGAGAACACCACCGCTCATCGACAACCGGGCCATAGTCTGCGCATTGGTTGTGTTTTTACTCCACATAAGCAGCCTTTTTTAAGGAATTGCAATGAGCTTTGTACCGTTTTAAAAATTTGGGTTTACTATAATATTTTTGTGTTAATATTAAGTTTTAACAATTAATAATAGAGTATATGGAACTGATAAGGTTTAGTTAAGGGACTGATAACGTGATATAGTGTTAGTAAGATAGTGATAGTCCTAAAAAAAATATTGATATTTGATATTGACTTGATAATTGTAATTGTTTACTTTTATAACGAATAAATAAATGAAAATCTACCTCTAACCATAGAGTTTTTCTTTCAAATTTTATAAATAAAACAATTTTTCTGGATTTTTGTACCTAAGTTCAGTCTTAAATGTTCACGTAATAGACACAGTATCACAAGCTGGACAGACGACCTTATAAAGGTCGGCGGATGGCGCTGAACGCAGGTCGCCTCCGACAGGTATTCAATGGAGGTCCAAGGGGGAGGCCTATGCCCAGCAGTGGACGTCTTACGGCTTAAATGATGAGACACAGTATTATATCCCCAACGGTCGTCGAGCTGATATTGGCGTATTTTTTGTAGCATATTTAATAATAATATGAATAATTTATATTTCAGAAATTTATTCTACGCCGGCAAACGAATTGGACCTAGAGGTCGAATCAAAGTCGAGTCCAAGAACAAATTTCGTTGTACCAGGATTTTTTTGCACAAAAAATCAACAGATACCAAACGTGATGATGCTAGGTAACTGAAATTAAAACATATATTGCAAGTGTTGAATATTCGCCCATTGCCATGTAGCTGAACACCCGAGTCTTGCTTGTCGGACTTGTTGTACATGTAATTTTGTGTGATTTTGCAACATCGTATAAATAATTTTATCCATCTATTTTTTATAGTATACCGCACAACGGAGCAGATGGCTCTTCTATATGGTAAGAGAACACCGCCGCCCATGGACAACCGCGCCACATTCCGCGCATTGGTTGTGTTGCTGGCTTTTAACGGCGCTTAAACTCCACTTTAAAGGGCCTCACTCACTGCGAAACACAGTGCAAGTATCGTTTCACGCTGAGCATTCTATGAGTCCGCGGTATCACTTCGGACGAGCCGGCCCATTTAGTGCGTCAGCATATGCTTCAGCATGGCTCTCCCACGGGTACATTTAACCTTAGACATAACTTGGCGCCCCCGTGTGGGATGTCTTAACCATAACCTTATATACCATAACCATATAGTAACCTTACTGTTATTTTTCATTGTTTATTATTTTATTGCAGATGTGTCAGAAAACTGTAACAAGAACTACAAAAGAAGGTAAAACAGTGGCGAGTACTTGCAAAAAATTGTGATGGATAAAGAGATGGACCAAATAATTACAATGTAAACTCCATGTAACGACCCTCGATTTAACGACAACCTGCCTAAAGCGTCGAAATCAATTGGCTTTAGTTGGTTTAGCTTGTCTTACATACACTGATACACTGCAAGATATGAATAAAATGAGTAAAAAAGACAACAAAATGACTGGTGCAAAAGACGTCAAATAAGATTGTTTTTTATGTACATTAAGTAATACTAACACTAATCTGAAATGAAGTTATACTTTTTCTGATTTTTCTTCTCTCCATTTAACGACAACTCTTTATAACGCTATAAAATGCACAGACCCTTCAGTGTCGTTATATAGAGTTTACACTGTATATCTATTTTGTTTCCATCCACTCTTGATGACTGATTACAATAAATCATTCAATAAAACTCTGAATAAAAATTGTAGTGCTTTTCTTTACCCTATTTCTTATCTTTCTAATGCACGTAGGTAGAACACCGCTTATATCATTATTTCAGTTGTAGGACGGCCACTGCTGGACATAAGCCTCCCCTTCGGGCCTCCGTGTATACCTGTCCGCTTATATAAGTAAATATGAATATACTTTTTACATAACAAATATAGGTAAATGGGCATTTTATTAATATGCTTACCATGGTACCCATTTATCGAGATGACTCATGCAATAAATCCAAATAACTAACATTTAACTCATTAACAATGAAGCTCACGTAAGAAGCAAGCGACGAAAGGGACTTTCTTCGTCGTGTTCTTGCGCTTAACTTCTTTGAAAGTGACATCCATTTCGCTTTTGGAGGCAACAGAGGTGGTCGGACAGGGGAGTAAAGGTGGATGGTGTTGAAGTGCACATGGACATCACGAGGCTCACCTCACCTCTTGGGGTATGTTCCCCATTCTTCCGTCACGGCAACCTGGAGCTTCTTGGGAGGCTGGTGGGCGCGGGATCTCGTACTCGTACATGCCTCTTTACATCATCCCAGAAATGCTCAATCGGGTTCAGGTCTGGGCTTCGGGCTGGCCACTTTATAACAGGGATTTCAACCTCTTCCAAGTAGTCCCACACAGCAAACACAATGTGGCAATGAGGGTTATGATGCATTATTATGAACCCATTGCCAAGAAAATCGGCATACGGGACCGTATGGTCTTGTAAGATTTCCAATATGTACGGTTTAGCGTTTAGCGACCCTTGCCCGCGATCACCGTCAGACCGAGAGACGCACATAAACTCCGTTTTCCCTTCGACGGGTATGCCACTCCAGAACATACAGGAACCACTGGTCAAGCGTACAGTTGGAATACTCTTTAATGCTGCACGGACAATTTTGGCCTCTAGCAGGTGTATGAGCTCTTAACTCCTTTTTTTTCAATATTCTTCTAACCGAACTGAGAATCGGTCGCAGTCCTGTTTGCAATAGCGCAATGATTTGAGCGGATTCTTCAGGGGTTGTATCCATCTTCAGGTATTGTTCTTTTGCATATATTATTCCGGTTTGTTCACTTAAGTTTCAGTCAACTAAGTTTCACGAAACTTTAGTTTCAGTAGCAACTGACCCATTTTTTTTGTAATTTTTAATTAAGCTTTTCGCGGACTTTGGGGCCAGACTCGAACCTCAGCATGAGTTGTCGCGGAAACGTTGGCCACCTGAGCGGCTGGTCGGAAGCTCACCAGCGTAGGATTTGCAACATATTTCGGCCTTCGCCTCTGTTTCCAGTGGTACCTGGACATAACCTTTTATACCCTTTTAAAGTAGCTCAACTAGCGCTCATTTAGTAGGTAAGCATTTTATTCAACATCTTAATTGGGTTCCTGATAAGATATGGTAATTGGGTTTTAAAGATACACGTAATAAATGTAAAGTTATTGAAGGGCAATTTCCAATGATATATTTTTTTCACACCTGGTTTATACATATGCGCTAGATTCTAGGAGTGATTTACTGAAAAAAAAACAAAGGTGCGATAGTTTTGACACCGAGTGTATAGATTACAATTTACAGTATACAAGCTACAATTAAATACACTTAACTGTTTAGTTTATGTAAATAGCTTTATTAATAAACCATAAAATACTTTAACTTACAAACAAACAGAATGCTAAATTAAGAATTTAATTTATCACGACTATAAATTAGCTTTTATGGAGAGGTCAGTAAATAAATTTCCTAATTAACATTCTAAACAAAAAACGATCACGAATAGTTGAAAATATTTTTGTTGTTATAGAATAATTCACTTGGATTTTAAAGGTGCGCCTTTGAAAATCTCTTACTTGGAGAAGGTAAGTTTCTAATGCCTTCAGTAAATATGTAATACATTTATTACAATTATCATTTTTATTAAATTTAATGCAATCTCGACATCATTTACACAATATTATTATTAACAGGAAACTCGGTAATTTAACAAACTTTTTTAACTCCACATGTATTTACAATATCATAAAAAACTAGTTTTTATTTGCAAATTCAAATGTTTCTGTAATTTCTAGGTTTTCAGTTGTATAAAAGCATGGGGTGGTACAGGGGTTCTTATAGAATGGGAGGACACATTTCCTTTTATAATGGAGTTGGAGTGTATAGGCAGTCTGATGAATTCTGGAGGAGATCAGATGTACTCACAGGATGAAGTGAAACAAATAATGTTATGTGCCAAAGCAAATGGGTTAGAAGTTGTGAGTAAACTATTTTGTTGTCTCTTCTTGATTACTTTAGCATTTCACATTTTGAAATACAGATAATTATTTATTTTATAATTTCTTATATCTATAGATACAACTAATTCAAACCATAGCACATATGGAATATGTGTTAAAACATCAAAAATATCAGAATTTGAAGGAATCTTTACCATCACCAGCAGTATTATGTCCTACAAAACATGACTCAGTAAGACTTGTTTGTGACTTAGTTCAACAAGTGTTAGATGTACAACCAGAAGCAAAGTTTATTCACATTGGAGCAGATGAGGTTAGAATATAATAAATTCCCTTGTGTCTTCAATATATTTAGAATAGGATTTGTGTAAGCATGAGTAATTATTAAGGTTTGTTTACTATATAATATATAACAAATGCAGCCTATGAAAACAGTTTAATGAAATAAATGTTACTTCTAGGTTTGGCACACAGCAGTCTGCCAGACTTGCCAGCATAAAGCAGCAACACACAAGTATAAAGTGGCCTCACTATTCCTTGATCATATTCAAGAGGTGATATTGTATGTGAAAAAGCGGAGACCTAATATTATAATATTAATGTGGGATGATATGTTGCGGCCTATGAATCTGGAGACATTACAAGGTATTTATCTATAATTAAAGTATGCTATTATAATTTTATGAACTTATATAATATACTTCTAAACTACATACATGGTACAAGTGAAATATCTGTTTAAAATATACAACATTAACATAGTTTAACCTATTTTAATAACTAAAGATATATAAATTGGATAAAACTGTTATAAGATGACCAACTAAAAATAAAAATAAATAAAGCAATATTTGCTATGAGGTATTTATGACAATATTCATGTAAATTAAAAAAAACACTAAAATTTAAATGATAAATGTTTGTCTTTTAGCATACAGCCTAAATGATTTAGTTCAACCAGTCATTTGGAACTACAGCAGTATGGAACATTTTCAAATTGACAGGGCATTATGGGCCAAATATGAAAAGCTATTCAGTAAGGTGTGGGCAGGATCTGCATTTAAAGGGGCGAATGGGAGCAGCCAGGTCACTTAGTTATATTTAATTATTATATGTTAAGGTCGTTTAAATAAAAAATAACCAAATATTGTATACATTAAAATTTATTATTAATTTTGAAATATATATAATATATTTCAGATGTTATCTCCAGTCAATCGGTATGTCAGTAACCAAGAAGCTTGGTTAAAAGAAATTAATAAAAAACCAAAAGGAATTAACTTTAAGGGAGTTATATTAACGGGTTGGTCTAGGTGAGTTCATATTTAAAACTTTTTAAATCAATGTTTCATTGATTTAAAAAGTTGGATATCCATTGATAGTAATATCGTATGTTTCCTTTTTATAAACATTCAACTTCAGATACGACCACTACGCGACGTTGTGTGAATTATTCCCTGTCGCTCTACCAAGCCTCTTCAGCTGCCTCAGAAGTTGGACACATCCTGCGGAAAATAACGGTGAGATAAAATTCGATATTCAAATATATCACAAGCATCATATGTCTCGTATCAAAAATAATGATTTATAACACGCTATATAATTTACTTCGAGAGGTTACAGAAATCTTGTTTAAATACGAAGTTCAGATAACTTCTAACCATGCAACAAGATGAGAAAATGTAAACTTATAGATACTTACAATGTTTTGTAATTAAATAAAACACAAATTCGGAAATGAAAATAATGTTTTAATTTTATATATATTACACTTTGTCATGTATATATTATAGAGGTAATTTCTGGACCTACTAAGCCGATATTGAATATTCTTTCACCAATAAAAATATATTTTATTTGTGAGTAATATTGGCTATATGAAAACAAATAACATTTTCATGGTACATAGTTGGATTTGTAATTAGTATTAGAAATTTCTCTGAATCAAAAAAGTTGGAAATTATTAATATAGTATGTAGAAAATAAGGTTTAATAACAATTAATTAATGTTATGGTATGTGATGTTTCAGAAGCGCGGGAAGTTTTGCCAGAGGAAGAATGGCCTGGAATAGAACTAGCAAGATGTATTCATTCATTCGTCATGTTGAGGGAGCGGTGTTATTCACTCTTGCATGGCGATTTGTGAGTATTTTGAAGCATATGCGGACGCACCAAAACGGTACTTGTACTGTATTTCGCGGTGTGACGATATCGGAGGCCCTTAAAAATGCCCCTTAAGTGTCCTAAAAAGTCGGCAACAATCGGTGGTCGGGCGGCGGTGTTCTTATCCTATAGGAAACCCACCAGATGCGTTATCCGCTACGCTATATAAGAAAATATATATGTCGGAGAATGCTATTACAACACAGCTATTATTCATTTTAGTAAAGTATAAACAGACAGATTCTATTGACAATGTTTATGAGGCGTAGATTCTACCTTCGATGTGTATCTTCTTAAAATCTGCAGCAAACTTAGCTCCGCACTCAAGTTGTGTTTCTTTTATCATGGCGGTCTCCCCATTTTAAGCAGACGCACACAAGTCAAATGACCAACTATTATTTAAACATAAAATTATTTGACAGCGATAACCCGATATATTTCAGGTTTTTAACTCGATAAATAATTTATAGTAAAGTAATATAGTTAAAGTAAATGAAGTAATTAGTTTATGAATAGTTAGCCTAATAATATTCTCGGCGACATATATATCTTTGATGGTAATATTCAGAAAATACTGGAAATATCTAAATTATTTTATATTAGATGAGATGTCTAGAATCTTTGTGCTGTACATCTCACTGCAATGCAGTCTCGAAAAAATTGGTAGTAGTACTATATAAAAAATAATATTAATTTTAATCATATAATCACTTCTGCTACATTAATATAACATTTTTATTACTGGCTACAGTAAAACAATTATTTATTTTGTTTATATTATTAATATAAATTATGTATAATTTCAAATCTTCAACCTGTTCGTGTTGCCAGTGTTGACATAAGGATCTGAAACGTGGTCGCTTACGATGGGTCTAATGGAGAAGCTCAGAGTCACTCAGCGAGCTATGGAGAGGGCAAT
>DWCF01000830.1:0-37911 GCA_018230265.1 Delias oraia
AACTAAAGCCAATTGATTTCGACGGTTTAGGGAGTTTGTCGTTAAATCGAGGGACGTTACATGGAGTTTACACTGTAATTATAATTTGCATAGTTGCACTATATAAATTATAATAAATAATGCAGTGCTTAAGATAGGGAAAAAGGCGACTCTCTGTTTAATAACTGGCACGAATTAAAGCGTGCTTACTCATCGTGATAAGATATGTTTATTAATAGCTGTCTCTCGTCCCACTCACATCCTGCGACACCGTATCACGTAAATAAGATTATCTTGCTAGGTGTTATCGTTTGAATTTGTCCATGGGCATCAGAGATCTCTTACCAATACGACACACGCCAGGTCCGTTGCCCGTTGTAACAGATTTTTTTTTATCTAAGAAATACCGTTTAAGCGGCGTAAAAAGCCGGCAACACAACCAAAGCGTTCCTCGCTATACTATCAAAAATCTATAAAAAACAATTTCCTTTTTATTAAATTCATACATAATTATATCATCAAACATATTATGTGTTTTATAGTTTGAAAAGTGATATATTCTTACGTAAAGAACGTTGAACTAGTTTTAAAAATAAAATGCGTTTTTTGCTCGCAATAGCAAGAGATAAATAATATATTGTTCCATTTTTTTTTATTCTATATTGGACAATAGACCAGGTGGGTTTCCTATATTGTAAGAGAACACCGCCGCTCATGGACAACCTCGCCACAGTCCGCGCATAGGTTGTGTTGCCGGCTTTTTAAGCCACTTCATCGGTACTTTTAACGCTGGATGGTTTCACGCTGGATATTATGTGGGCCCGTCGTATCTCTTCGAACGAGCCGGCCCAATTAGTGCGCCAGTATGGCTCTCCCACGGGTGAAACATACACATAGCTTATTAAAAAAATAATTCAAAGATGCGCGCGCCGTGACTCATGCCCGGCTGGTAGGTATATGAGTAGGTGCTAAATGCAATGTGACCACGTGCTACCCTTGAAATGGCGATAGCCGCACTTCCTTGTGACTGGGAGGTAAACATTAATTACGTTACTTGTTAAACCTAAACTAAGTTGTGTTGTATGTAGTAATAGATGTAATGGCGCTAGTAAGGTTTCAAATCATCAAACGTATTGCCTCGATGTTAGTCGTTCCACAAATTATTAATTGTTTAAGGCATCTTGTGCCGCGCACCGATTCTCTTTGGAGTGACCTGCCTGCATAGGCCAAATCAATACGACTTGGGAATTTTCGAAAAAAAGAATCTATCCCTAAATGGCCGGCAACGCACGTCACTGCAAGGGCTGATATTAAAGTTTCAGTTTGTTAACAAACAAATTACGTAATTGTAGCGGTTTTTCAATAGAAACAAAGGTTTTCCAGGGAGTCAGTCTCTTTTCACTGTAAAAGATTTTTTTAATTGGTGCCAAGCGAGCAGGAGGCCCACCTAGGGCAAACAGTCCTCCGTTCATGGACACCCCCAGCCCTAGCAGAGCCGCGGATGCGTTATCGGCATTTAAAGGCTGATAACGCATCCGCGGCTGTGTACGCTGTTTTCTTGAAGGTACTCAATTTTTCTGTAATAACCCTTATATTATCCTTATTATAATTACTTTATATAGGACCATATAGCCACTTATGTCTTAAAAACTAAGTTTACTTACTGTAAATTATTATTATTATGCTTGAATAAGAGGTTATTGAAGTTACATTAATCGTACTCCGCGTCGCGTGAAGGACTTTTTTTTAAATTTTGGAAGTGCTGGTTTATAATGTCAACTTATATCAAGTTTTTATGATGGTGAGGAATTATATCAGTTTTTGAGAATATTGTATGACTAAATGGTTCCTTTTTCACACAGATATGCTGTGTTTTATTTCAAAATCTTTTTACCTATCAATATAAATAAAAGTATATCGTCATATGTGTTGCACAAATTTTGAGAACGTATCTATAGCTTATTAAAAAATATTTGTACTAAAGCACAAGGAAGATTCTTGAATATAATATGAACAAACGCGCCATAGTCCGCGCATTGGTTGTGTTGCCGGCTTTTTATGATAATCTCCGATATCTTTACTCACTCTGCGAAATCGAATCTGCGAATCTGGTATTGCTAAAACAGGAAAATTTCCGCAACTCGACAATGTATAAAGTTTAATGTTAACTGTATCTGAAATCTACCTGACATGCACAGATTTTATTAAAATTGTTCCAGTCGTATCTGGGGAATTTGGCAACAAACATGGTGGTAGAAGATGTTTTTGTTTAAGATGTATACATTAATATTGTTATCCAGCAACGGAGTTGAAAAATCTCTGCTCTCGACAGGAATTTAATTTTTAAGGAAAAATTTGAAAACTTGATTTTATTTATGTTTCATTAGTATGTGTTTTTTAAAACAATGCGAGAAAAATATTTTCCACATCTCAAAACTATATGTGCAGATTTTTAAAAGTAGATAAATTGATAAGACGTTTGAATGGTAATACCATAATACTAGCTTAAAATCAGTAATGTGTTTCACTGAGTGAGTGATGCTAGAGGCTCGTGAAGTTATAACGCTTAAAAGTATAAAGACCGATTATACTATCAAAGCGGGGATTGTCCATGGGCGGCAAGAAAGAGCCGCGTGTCTCAACACTTTACCCATGCGGGTACCAAACTGACGTATAAATAGGGCCGATTCATTCCAATTGATAACACAGGCTTACAGAATACAGTGTGAAACAGTACTTTTACTGTGTTTCGCTGAGTGAGGTTCGGCGTTTTTTTGTTATACAATACAAAAATATATAATATAAGTTAATTGGCAGGCTTTGGCTAAGATTCTAAACATTCTTTGATCAAAAGCCTCCATCTAGAGTCCCTTTGATTTAAAAGCTACTATTAGGGGTGTAGAGTTATTTCAAAGGGGCTCAATTCGAGCTTAGTTAATAATTAAATCATGCTTCGGATTGCCATTTTTGATATTAAAACCACATTTACTGTTGAAAAAGTAATTATTATATACAAAAAAGGATTACGGTTCAAAAAAGCCATCATTTAAGGTAATTTTAAGATTATTTCGTTTATTTTCTTCGAAAAACCTCGGGTCTCGGAAAATGTATACCTACTACAGAAAAGTGTCCGCTGCTTGAACATCTTTAGTAGGATGGTTTTTTCTTTATTTTCTGGTAGTTACGCTAACTGAAGTTTTTTAGACCAGTTTAGGCGAGCCTTTAGGCGAGCGTTTGACTGTGCTCGTTGGTGTTAGTAGACATGTTGAAATCGTAAAATTCTCCGAGCGCGTCAATGTCCACACAGCAATTCGAATTATTTTGGCACCAAAGCAATATCACTAATATCGATCCTATTTTCGTTACGGCTTCACGTGTATCATCAAAAGTGCATGTTTTACTACATTTTTTACATACTTTCATCCTCCATACAAATGCAGCGTCCTTTTTCACCTTGTTCGAACTCGAACCTTGTCTCTTTTTCAATATAAAAACAACTTTTAATAGATTATGTTAATGTAAAATGCAGTGTATGTAAAATTTTCCAACATTACTGCAAACTAATAATAAATAATGACTTCATAGAAACACGTGGTTAAAGAAGCTATTTACATCAGACACTTAGAAATATTTATGATGAGTTGAAAGACTACAATTTATAAAACAAAGACTCAATTATTTTGTGACATAATATTCTCCCTTTTAAATACTTAAATACTATATATGTTATTTTAAGTCACGTAATAAATCGACATACAATGTGTCATACCAAACCTTGGCTTAATACGTATTGAGGCATTTTGTGTCGCGCAACACCTCTGTGCAATCAGCTGTCTCTAGAGGTATGTATTTCCAAAGCAATACAACTTAAGGACCTTAAAAAAAGTTCCTTTTTTATAGTAAAAAATTAAGAAGTTTCTGTTTTTAAACGTTTTAGTCTAAAAATATTGGTAAAAATCATGTAAAGGTGAAAAAATATACTCCCATTCGAAGCTTGTGTTGTGTGAATGATTAAAGTTAATATATTAAGTTCTAAATAATATAGATGGGTCAAATAAAAGAGCGTAGTTTTGATTCAGTCGAAGGAAACAATCTTTTGAAGTATGAAGATTAAACTTAATATAAATACGAATGCGTTAAGCTACAACTTTATACGCTGCTTTAAGAAATTTGCGCCAGCGGATGAACGCGAAATTCGACACAGTTAGTGTTTGTATAGAGACTTAATGAATAGATTCTTTATCATATGAGATGCGTGGTGATATGTATAATTAATTAAAATAAATGGACACAATTATTACTGCTTGAATGATGTGCAGTACGTGATTATATTATGGTCGAAATTCGAGTAATGGCCGACTAGAATTTTCACGTAAAAGAAAGAAAGCTTTACAAAAAACCAAAAAGCAAATAAGTTATCTAAGGAAATATAAATAATATAAATAAACTTTTTTTTTGATTTTGTAATGCATGAAAATTTAAATTGGTTGTAAGAATTCCTGTCTGATAAAATACTACTGAAGAATGCAGCTTGAACTAGCTAACATAATATATATTTTTAATATTTTTTAATATTAATAGGGTAATATAATATATATATAGGCCTGTGGACTGCCTAGACCCGGTAGAGCAGCGGATGCGTTGTCGCCATTTAAAACGAATTTCAACAGTAACGGTTCGTAATTTAATATGATTTGCAGTTGGTTTCACGGAATTTATCTTCGGCAAGAAGAGAGCATTGTTATCCACGGAGCGTGTGTAGAGTTCTTTGCTTACTTTTTTGTTTGTTTGATTGTGTAACTGTTTATACACAATAGACATCTTCCGTGACGTTTCGCCGTGTTTTGTAAATACGCAGATGAATAATCGCATATTTTACTATAATGACGCCGTGAGTTGACACAGCAGATAGGTAACGCTAATAATGCGATAGATAAGTACAATCTTTCTGTTTAGGCAGGCAGAGTTTTAATAACATTGATGTATCCAGGCTGTGTGTTAAAATGCGCTACGCTATCATCTTATTTTTTTATGGTATAGCGAATAACAGAGCAGAGATATCCTCACTCACTCGAAACACAGTAGTAGCACCGTTTCAACTACAGCTTCTATTTCACGCTGAGTATTCTATGAGCTCGTTGTATCCCACGTCCTGATATGCTTCAGCATGTGTCTCCCACAAGTGCGACAGTATTAAGACACTCGTCCGGCCACTGTCAAGCCCTTCCAGAGACCGAATAAATTTCAAATTAAATTATAATTTTATAATTTTCCGAACTGGGATTCGAACCCGATATCTCTCTCTTCGTGGTCTTATTAAACCACTTAGCTACGAGGCTCTCTAAACCTTATTATTTAACTATTCTTAATTCCCTGGGAATTGAACATAGAAATAGTGAGACATGCGTAACAAAACTACGTAAATGGTATAATTTAATTATATTGTTGTAATTAATAATTATTATTAACACTATCTTGAAGTACATAGTATATATATGCTGGTATAGTATGGTATATAAAAAGTTTTTCAAATGTTAAATTAAACATATTATAAATCTCAATATTATGTAAGAAAGGTTTTGATAAGTTATCTTATTATTTTTCAGATAAAGACTCATGTAAAAAACAAACCGAAAATTATTAAATTTTTTCTGTAATTCAGTTATAAAAATTTAAATGTTACGATGGTTTTGCAAGGTTCTTGGGCTTGCTAGATATACCATATCACGAACCAGCAGTTGTGTTGTATTTTTTTAAATTGAATTTATTCAGTTACGGGATTACTGTTAGTTCGTATAAAGTAAAAATAGATTATTAATGTGATAGATAAATTGTGTCAATATTAACCAAAATTGCGTCATTGGAAAAAAATGGCGGATCGCAGTTTGTTGCCGTTTCTTCTGCACTAGGCTCTTTGGCAACGGTGTAAACTTATAAGTCATTTTTTGGACGTCAATAACTGTTGTAAATTGATCACGATAATTATCAAGTGATTGTTAAATCTCATAGAGAATCATAGGCAAAAATACATTCATTCTGTGTGCAGCGATGTAGATATTACCTAAATAGATGGTAATTATGTCCTCATTCACACGGTAGACGACGTGGCATTGCAACGAGGTACTTAAATAAAAACCTTCAATGATACCCAGTAAAAAACTTAAAGAATTCTTTAAATATGTGATTTATATATCAGATGTGTCGCACAGTTTAGGTTTCCGAGGTATCTGAATGTTCTCTTCTTAAAATTAACTGTTTAAAAATTTTTGTTTTTAAATTTTAAAAAAATGTATAAAAATAAGAATAAATTAAGATTTTTTAATGGATGTATGAAAATCCATGCTAAAGTGTATGCTCACGCACTAACTGGACCGGCGCGTCCAAAGAAGGGATACCACGGGTTCACAGAATACTCAGCGTTAAACGGTACTTGTACTGTGTTACGCTGAGTAATAGAGGCTGTCCGAGGCTCTTGAAATTAAGCCACTTAAGCAATATAAAAATAGCGGACCATGGGTTTTCTTTTACCATATAGGAGAGCCACCTGCTCCTTTATCTGCTATACCATAAAATAATTATATTAAAAATATTTATAAATTCGTCGGCCATTCAATTTAGTTCAATGAAAAGGGATGGTCCCGACAGTGGGTGCGGTGAATAATGGCTACGGGGAGCGTTGAAAACTGCCATTTAAGTATATTTGATACATGACTCATTTCTATGCAACTATTGTTGATGGTTGTGCGTAGTAATGGCAGTAGTCTCATATCAAATTGATCACATCGTTTATATGGCCGATCAACCACAGAAAAAGGCTGATGATGATGAACACAGAAACACTTTCGACAAACCGCGCCACAGTCCGCGCATGTTTGTGTTGCCGGCTTTTTGCGCGACACTTAAGGGCCTCCGATATCCTCACTCACTCTGCGAAACACAGTACAAGCACTCGTTTCACGCTGAGCATTCAATGTTCCCGTGGTATCACTTTGGACAAGCCGTCCAAATTAGTGCGTCAGCGTATGCTTCAGCACCGATCTCCCACGGGTACGACTCTATTAAGACTTGCACGACCACTGTCAAACCCTTCCAGAGACCGAATAAATTAAGTTATAATTGTACGGATTCACGATTCGAACCTGATACCCCGAGCTGCATGGTACAATTTTAAAACCATCGTAGCTTACGAGTTTCCTTATTTATTTGTCTTTGTATCATACTTATCTTTAAAAAGGCACTAATAATAATCTAGGTACTGTTATTATCGCACTTGACTTGGTATTAATTGTGTAATTTTTTCCCTTGTCCAGTCGAACAAAGGAGCTGACAACAAGGTAGACTAATATTTAAATGTAGCGTTTTCATCTGCTAATTCCCGTTTATTTTGCTTAGTCTATTTGCTTTACGCACTCGTATTGTAAACGTGCGTTTGTACTTTGTCCAATTTAGCATGGTAATTGTGACGGCTCGCAGTAGGTATGCGTGTTAGTGTAGTAAACATATCGATTGTCGATTCTCGCCATTTAAATTCGATAGTTGCACAATTATGCTGTTTCGCTAGGTTGTATTAAACAGAAATAATATACGGAACTTTGTGGGCGTCGAAATTGTCAACCTAAATTTGACAAAGTACGAGTATGTCCTTTATTTAAACTCGTTTCCCATTCATAAAGAGATTGTTATTTGAATTTGATCATTTCATGTATTTTGCATGTTAGTTACTGCTTGAAAGCAATTTGTATAGTCTATATAGTGTTAGTTGTATGAGTCTTATTAACTACTCATAGCCTTCGTAATGGCCACTTCAGGGTGTAATTTTTCTGAAAGCGGACCGAAAGTCCTTGAATGAGTTTCACTTGCCTCCATTACGATTCCATTTTGTTGAAATTCGTTTCACTATTTAGTTATATGTTCAATATTGTCTGTGTTATAGTTATGTGACGTATATTTTTCTATCAATCGAGAGCTTCTGGCTTTAATATCCATACAGTATAACATAAACATAATCATTTAAAATCCATAAATATCAAAAGCTGTTGCAAGTAATACAGTCGTAATTTAATTAAATTCGTAGTATAAACATAAGCCTACATAAAATACAATTTTTTATAATAAAGGAGGCGCTGTGCACCTGCATTGAGCCACTTGTGGTTGGGCATACAGCCGACCGCTATTCCATTTTAAGCTTAATATTTTAGGTATCGTGAATACAATTTTTTTTCTTTTTGTACTAGTGGACTCGGTATCTACCGAGTCGCTCTGCCCGGTGTGTACGCCACCTACCGCATCTTACTGACGTGATATTTTTTTTATATTTTTCTCAATTTATTCAATATCATTATTAAACATAGCCTATGTGTTATTCTGATGTATGAGTTCTATAATGGCAAAGTTGCAATTGCGTTCAGTAGTTTTTGCGTAAGAGAGTACTAAACATATATACTCACAATCTTTCGCGATTCGACTTTGGTATAGATGAATAATTGATTTGTACAAGTTACAGATATTCACCGAGAGCGTAACGCACTTGCACGATGCGCGCAGCCGCTCCCAGCACCCAGACTCTGGCTTCTCGGAGCCGGCGAACAACAATGTCAGCGAGGACAACAACAACGGGCCGATATCGCTCAGGGAGATGCAGAACATCGCGAACAACAACGCGGCGGTGTATATTGTCAGCGACAATGAGGAGCGGAATCGGGCGAATCGCGAGTCTGTCGTCGAGTTCGAACCGCTGCCGCGTATACGAGTGCTGGACCCATTGGAGAGATGCGCCGATTGGTTTGGTAAATTCAACGCTGATTCTTTGCTGAATATATATATGCTATAACGGACAATTGAGCAGGTAGATGGGTCTCCTATATGGTAAGACAACAGCGCCGCCCATACCCAACCAAACAGACCATCTAATTTGTAAATTAAATTATAACTGTCCGGACCGGGATTCGAACCCTATACCTCTCGCTTCATGGTAGACTTAAAAACCGCTACAAGACTCTCAAGTCAGGCTCTCTATAGCGGAGATATTGGAAATATTAAGGAGTCGATTGCAGCCGAACGCATGTGGCATATTTTGATGTAGCTTACACTGCACAAACTAAAGGACGCCATATTAGCAGGACTGGCAACACAGTTTAGATTTAATCTGAAGTGTTTTACAAACAAACAGTGGTTTCTATCAGTTATGTATTAGTTTAGTGTTGAGATGAGAAGTTAAGATTAACATAAAGTTCTCCGTTCGCTTTCTTAATGAGCTTTTGCGTAGAAATAACATCTTATCAGAATGCAAATTGAACAACAACTTTTCGATTTAACTTGTACCTTTGCTGAACTCTATTGAATCCGACAAAATAACATCCTTAATACCTCAACTTCTTATAAAAATAAACAGCAATCTCTTCCCTACAAAAAACCTCACTTTTTTAAAGATGTTAGTTCGATCCTTTGCAGAGGAGTGGGCATACAAGAGATTATTACATGCATATACTAGTAGACTCGGAAAGCGACGCCATGCCCGGTACGCCACCTATTGGGTACAATTATGAACCGTCTGCAATATTTGGATCCGACAAAAATCAAAACTTGATACAGTAAAAAAATTGCATTTTGATAGTCTTACAAACAGAAATATTTGTTCGCTTTGTGTTTTGTATCGGCGTATAAAATATAAATAGTATAAATCTAAGTATTCTTAGCATATGCTTCAGCATGGCTCTCCCGCGGGTGCGACAGTATTAAGACACTAGCCCGGCCACTGTCAACCCCTTCCAGAGACCGAATAAATTTCAAATTAAATTATAATTTTATAATTGTCCGGACTGGGATTCGAACCCGATTCCGCTCTCTTCGTGGTCTTAGTAAACCACTTAGCTACGAGGCTCTCTAAAACTTATTATTTAACTATTATTAATTCCCTGGGAATTGAACATAGAAATAGTGAGACTAACTACCATTGTAATATACAACTACCATTTCACGCTGAGTAATCTGTGGCCCCGTGGTATCACTTTGGACGAGCCGGCCCAATTTGTGCGCCCACTTTTTCACACCTATGCCTACATAACAATAATAGAAGACGCCTGGTAATGTGTGAATATTTTTTCAGGGGAGGAAGACCTACCCAGAAGCCGCTTGCAGTATCTCAGAGAAATTGGTCGTGGGTGGTTTGGGAGAGTGAGTGTTTGAATATCATATTTAAGAATTCTAAACAGTAGTTGATTAGCGCTTTAAACGTACTTACAAATGTCAGTACTTAATATAGGTGTCTAGAAATAGATTTTTTTAATTGAGCTGCCATATCACCAGATGATAAATGGTTTTCTATGACAGTCTTCCGCTATAGGTTCAAAATGATAAGGCTATAGTATTTTTAGATAGTTTTTTCTGTTTCACTTGTGAGCATTAGTATCATAAGTGGAATGGATTAGACCTACAATTCGTCTCATCTCGATGAGTCGTGAGCTTAACGTTCGCGGAAGTAATGACCTCATAAGTGAAGTTATCACGGTTGCCATATCGAATGAATGAAGTGGTATTTCAACGATTTTTAACGTATTCCTCTTAATGGTGAGAGATGATCGCCGTTCGTGGACAACTGCGCCTCAAACCGCGCTTTGATAGGCTGCCGTTTAAGTGGTATAATTTCATGGGCCACAAATATCCTCATTCACTCTAAGAAACTCAGTACAAGTACTGTTTGATGCTCATTCTGAGTGTTTTGTTAACGTAACGAAACAAACGAGTCTCCTCTATGGTCAGAGGTCACCGCCGCCCATGGTAAGCCACAATCTCTTTAGGTGTGTTGCAGGCTCTGTACGCTGCTTCGATCTTATAATTTCACGGGATCGATATCCTCACTCGCTCAGCAAAAAACAATTACTGTTTAACGTTGGTTTTGTGTGAGTGTTGTGGAATGCACGCTATGATACCCTACTTGCCAAGTGAAATTTAATAAATCTCTGAATTTATCATTAATTTAAGTGTCCTCGGCAATTGATTAAGGTTGTAGAAGGTGAGATAGAGAACGATGCGTCGTCCGGTACGGTCGCTGTGAAGATCCTCAATCAGAACGCCACCCTCGAAGACAAGGCGCGTTTCTTGGACGAGGCGCGAATGTATCGGGACATTTCTCATGAGAGTGTTCTGCCCTTCGTCGCAAAGTGCCTCGCTGAGGATCCCTGGCTGCTGATGTTTGAACTGTGCACGATGGTATGTTGAAAGCATACTTATGGGTTTTTTATGGTATAGCGGACAACGGAGCAGGTGGGTCTCCTGTATTGAAAGAGAACATCGCCGCCCATCAACAACCGCGCCATAGTTGTGCATTGGTGTAGCATTGGTTGTGTTGCCGGCTGTTTACGCCGCTTAAGCGCCACTCTTAATGGTCTCCGATATCCTCACTCACCCTGCGAAACAGTACCGTTTCACGCTGAGTATTCTGTGAGCCCGTGGTATCATTCCAGACGAGCCGGCCTAATTAGTACTTCAGTATGGCTGAAACCATAGAAACAAAAAAAATCGTCATTTTTTTAATATGCTGTAATGTTTGAGATTTATTTTTTTCTTCATTCTTTCATTCTGTAAACCCTATAAATTAAATGTTTACATAAACTATTGTCATATATCGCATTTGCAATACTTGAAAATAAATGAGATGTATAATGATTACAGGATCTCCAACAATATTTAGAAGTGAACCGACCCAAGATGGCCATACTGAACGAGAGCGGCGTGCCGTTACAGTTGATGTGTGACGTCACAGCTGGTCTTGCGCACCTGCACGCGAGGGGGTTCTTATATGGGTAAGTTTACACAAACTAGATATTGCAACGTACAAACCATTTAAACATACGAATCACATAGTGTTTTCATTGAATAGTTAGATCATAGTATATAGTTCAATAGTTAGATCGAAAATTAATTATCAATTAAAGTTATTTTAGTTTCATTCGTAGCGCCTCGATATTTGTCGTTCCATAACTGAGCGTGTTATAAACATTTTGTACCGCGCATCACCGCTCTGTGCAATTTCCAAGCCAATATGACTAGGAAACCTTCAAAAAACCAGCGTATACATAAAAGGCCGGCAACGCACCCGCGGCTCTGCAAGGGCTGGGGTGTCCATGTATCTATGGCCGGGAACCGGTTAGCGTAGATTTGTCTCCTGCTCTTAATTTAAAAGAATAGCAAGGAAGTTAATTTATGGTGGTCACGTGACTTAAAAAGTCGACAACACAACCAAAGCACGGCTTGGTTATCTGTTCCTCTCAAGATCTTTGGGAAGAATATGTTTTTGTTTTCTCTCTGCTATATAATAACAAATGATTCAATTTTTATTACGAATATTAGAATTTAGATTATAATTTATTGAATTATTGTAACATTTCAGAACGCTATGGAGCGGTACAGTCCTAATTCGTAACGGGGAGACTTCGCGAGCTCTCTTGGGACACTACGGCACCAGCGAACCCCGGCATGATTGCTTCGCACCGGAAGTCACAAGACAACCCAACTCCCACACTGTAAGAGTAAACAACGTTGTTATAAGATAGTCTCAATTTTTTGTATGGAAACGGAATATGCGGGCTTCTTATGGTAAGAGATTACAACCGCTCATGGACAACAGTGCCACAATCCACGCTTAGGTTGTATTGCCGGTTTCTTACACTGCTTTACTTGTCAAGTGACTCCGATATCCTCACTCACTACTCGAATGAGAGATGTGAGTGTTTTTTTCGCTGGGATTTTGTGAATCTGTGGTATCGTTGCAGACGGGCCGGACCAATTAGTACGTCAGCATATAGATTCATAGCTCCTTCTAATTTTGTTATACTTGGATTTTGTTTTTAAATTTCATACCTACGTTTTTTTGTCTATTAGTAGTTGATTTTTTTAAATTTTATAACATCATTGCGTGTATTATCAACGGATATGTAATTTAAGAGCATTGGAGAAATATATTAAGAAACAAATATAATATTTTGTTAACATAAAAATTTACAAGCTAATATATTAATATTATTTCCATGATTTTACAGACCAGCAGTGAGGTATGGTCAGTGGGTTGCCTCTTGTGGGAGATATGTGCGTGGGGAGCCCCACCGCCCCGCGCCCCGCCACCTCCGCAACTGCCTTGCCCTTATAGGAACCATCTGTGAGTGCCACGTTTTTAAAAACTGCTGGTATAAAACAACCTTCATCATACATTAAATAATAAATAAAGAGTATTTATTTGATCCTGCTACATTATTTCTTAATTTACTATTTTTAAACTATATTTCTATGTTATAAGCAAGGTCCCCAGGTTGGGTAAAGTCCTCCATCAGTGATATCCACGTCTCTCTATCCTGTGCTTAATTGCCAACACTTTGGACCAGCAAAATTTTTATTTCGACCGTGGGCCGCCCATGATACATTACAGTGATATAATACAGAGAGCTATTAGAACCTTTTCGTGGCATATCTCATTTTTTACTAAGACAAGAGAAGTAATGCGATTATATGTAACATGGGTAGAATGTAAGAGCTCTTAGTTTTTGATATTTTCCAACAGTATAATACAATTTTATTGATTTCTAATTTACTGTGCCTATGATTTCGCATATAATCTTAAAAAATATGATGTAATTACCATTATTCACTAATTAATTTGTTTTTCTTTCAGATACCAAGTAATGCAACTCTGTTGGCATCAGAATCCGGAAAATCGTCCCACAGCGGCTCAGGTCCACGCACTACTCAATCACCTTCACACCACACATTCGCATTCCGATACCGACGACCAACATTTCGAAGAGAGATGGCAGAGACTCAAACCCAATACAATCCCGAAAATAGACGAGCACGTAGCAATTGTCCACGCCCCATCGACGTCCACAGACTCGCAGTTTGGATCCGATCTCGAAATGGAAAGCGCACAAACTATACAGGACTCGCTCAGTGTTGGAGACACGGCAGTATCGAGATCTAGCAGCATCATGTCAGACAAGGAGCCTCTCTCTGTCCAAATGAAGTCGGATAGTCTCAACAATTTGCACGGGTCTTTCGAAGACGTCAGGAACATATACCTCATGCACAACGAAGCCGCTGCCCTTGAATGCCACCAAGGCAACATAAGTCTTGAAGAGAAAGAGCAAGATCGATCCGATAGTTCAGTCGATCCTTGGCTGAAAGATATCATCACTGGTAGCCAGGATGACGTCAGTTATTTCAAAGATGTCAGCGATGTGATTAAGAATCTCGATAATATATTAAATTCAGAGAAAACTTCCAGTTCGGAATCCAGCCATCAAGCCAGTCCGTCGCGTGACAACTTAAGCCTTGAATGTAAAAAGGACTATCCGATGCAAACGAGCCTCGTCAAGTCTCCGGGAATACGAAATTTCCAAAATATATCAGATATGGGTTTCGATTCCAGTGCTGAGGAAAATAACACATGTGAAGATGATGTCGAACATGACACAATTGGAACTTTGAGTCATTCATACGAACGCCACAGCGACACAGTTAGCCAATATACACTCGAGAATATGACTCCCGAAACACCGATAAAAGATTTCATAAGTAACATAAATGAATCTTATAGCGAACAAAACTTTGATATAGTTAACGAAAACAAAACATTGCCTCGAGACAAATTGCCAAAAGAAAATATAGAAATTATGGAAGTACCGAAATTAAAGGAATTATGTGAAGCCTTGCCTAGATTAAGTAATGAAACGGAAGTGATTAAAGACTGTACATTGCAAGATAATGCTTTAGAGACTGGAATTGTGAAGGAAACTAAGTCAGTAGATTTAATAAAAAATAAAGGAATTGATAAGATAGAATCTACTTGTGATACAAAATTAGAATCTCAAAAAACATTTTTTGAAAATGAAATTGATTTAAACAAAGATGTACCACTAGTCAGTGACATAACTTCGACAAATAAAAATATAGAGTCCTTAAAGGATTCTAAAATAGATGATGTTCCTGTAACAGAAACATCTAAATCTAATGCAGAAGAATTAAGCGTAGAATCAAATCAATTCCATTCTGAGTTAGGCGATAGTTTAGTAAGTCACAGTATAAACAAATATATAAGCATGAAATATGATGAAAAAGAAACAGAACCTAGAGATTTAAAACAACATGTACCAGCTAAGTTAGAATCATGTGTAGACGAATTAATGCAAAAAGCACTCATTACCCAAACTGAAATATTTTTAGCAAGTGAAATAGAAGCACAAGAAAGTCAATTTTGTGAAATTGGTGTAAATCAATCGTTAAAAAATGATAATCATGAATCAGAAAAGCACGTAACTTTTTCGATTGAAAATGAAGAAGTAAAGCAAGGGGAAGTAAGAAAAGAATTGATAGAAAGGGCAGATACAGATGTAGTAAATTTAGATGAAATAGTAAATGAAATAGCATACAACGAAGATAACAGTATTGATTTAGAAACTGGATGTTTATCATCTTTAGATAATCATGTAACTTTAGAACCTGAAATAGTCCCAAAGGATTTGAATGAAGAATCTCGCTTAGAAAGTGAACTGTTAGAAATTAATGATGTAGAAAATGTAAGATTGTTAACGACACTACCTGATTTAGTACAAATAAGTGAAAGACTAACAGATGATATAAATAATACTCAAGAATCTCTAGGGAATTCTCAATATTCACCTGCAAAAGTACAAAACAACAAAGAAACCTTTTCTACGAACTCACAAAGCGATAAAACCAGATGTTTGGATCAAA
Source organism: Delias oraia (assembly GCA_018230265.1). Taxonomy (NCBI): domain Eukaryota; kingdom Metazoa; phylum Arthropoda; class Insecta; order Lepidoptera; family Pieridae; genus Delias; species Delias oraia. Next base: position 15,721 of record DWCF01000830.1, read on the forward strand.
TGACCGTTATGTTTAACGATGTGGTCTTATCCGATCTTCAGAAGGAAACCATGTCAACAGAAATGTCCACAGATAGCACAGTCTATATGGATTTATCACAAAATACAAATGAAGTGCTGAAAAGAGTCAGAGACCCACTATCGTATCTGGACAATCAATCTATATCTGATTCTTGCATACAAGATAAAAATGATTCTACAGTGTATTTAGATCTTCCAGGTTTAATAAGAGAAACAGATACGTTCTTACATTCTGAAAAGTTATTAAGTGGTCATGACATAGAATTTAAAAATAACTTTATTGCGAGTACACCCGTTGGTAGCAATAGCTCTGCGGATAATGTTTTAAAGGAAACTGAGCAGGTAACGCTTGCAGATCCAAATAAAAATATTGAAAGCTCTGCGATGACGTTTCTTACAAAACTAGAATCAAGAAATATTCCAGATACTATGAGTCCCTTTGAGTCTCCAACGAAAAGTCATCCTACTGATACATACGATGAAAACAGCTCAGTCGTTTTAGGACCGTTTGAGAGTTATGCACAAGAGCCAAACAAAGGCATTAAGACAGGAATTGATCTTGTAGATCTACCGAAAGAAGAACTCTTGGCGTTTTCGTCGAACTTCAGCGAAATTAACCTAGAGACCCCTTCACCGTTACGCGACGTCAACTTTTTGAACGAAGTACCAGATCTAATTCACGATGATTTTGATGATAGTTCGAGTCACCCAAAACCTGGACTATCAGAGCCTAAAACAGATAACACAGATGAAACTGAAGAACAGTCTACTACAGAGAAAAGAATATCACCGTCCACGCCTCCGAATTCGCCTGGAAACTTTTTAGCATCAACATCTCAGCCTTATTTAGTTGATATAGACCTCGATAAGGAAACGGCGCAGCACATAGAAATAAACGAAATGGATATTTCTCAGCTTGCGATGGCAGAGAATGAAAATAACATGAATTTGGAGTATTCGGGACCATTGATTGAAGAAAGTCTTGATTCTTTGTCGAGGTTTAATGATACGTTGCCGGAATCATATTTAGCAGGAAATGGTGGATCCATTGAGGAGAATCAGAATACAGCTATTGATGAAGAACGAATGAAAGAGCTAAGGAATGAACTAGAATTGAAACTGCCACTAGCCCAGGTAAGTTTTTTTAATATTTAGAACCGACAAAAATGGTAGACCAAACTTATTTCTTAATATGAACGTTATATGAAAAACATTTTACGTTCTAACTGCAAAATAAATTTTCTTCGAATCAGTTTTCTTATGTTTATTAGGTGAATATGGGAGATATTTATTTACTGATCACTAGATATTAAGATCGAGAAATATATTTTTCGCGTTAATTTTAATATTTTTATAGGTGGCAGGTATTGAACCCGCTAGCTCTTGGACTGAGCTACCACCTCCGCCTGAACTGCTTGTAAATTACGGCGCCTTAAGTCCTATTGCGGAAGAAACTGGACACCAGCTCACCGCCTATGAAAACGATGATAACTGTAGGCATATATATGTATAGACAACATATTACAAACTATTATATTTAGATTTATAGAGATTATTGATGTTATAAAGATTTTTGTAAAATTTAAGGGAATACGTCAGTCCGCACGGAATCATCAGAAAGTTATCCAGAACCTGCTAACAATTCCACCGATGAGGTAACTGAACTACCGACCGGCCTCGCGAGTGCAACTCAACATTCTAGGGATCATTCCACGTATACTATTCACACCAACGTTACACACACATTGCATAGGGATGCCACAGCTAGCAAGGAGTAAGTAATTATTAAGTACTTTAAGGATTCTACTTACGGTACTTTAAGAAAACGGCATTATATTTTTAGTTAACCAGTTCTATATTTTTGTTTAACAGTACAAGTTCATTGATTTAAAAAGCAGAGGCATTATTGTTCTTTTTTTTTAATTAACATCATCATCTCCACAGAATATCGATGAGTGCAGATAGTCTAAATGGTAGCCCGTTGAAAAAAGTTTCTGAAGAAGTGACATCGCCGAATTGTGACAGAACGTACACTATATGTGATGATGAAAAATCTAATTGTGAAAGAATATCACAAATTTCCCCGTGTCTTCTTAGTCCAACTACTGATACATCCGCTCCAGATAATTCGGACTTAAATGCGGCCCTTTCTACTCTGTCCAAACCGACTATTCCAACAGATGCGAAATCTTCTAAGCCCTCCGAAACCCACTGTTTGTCAAAAGCGACAAGTATCGATTCATGGTGTTCGAATGACACACTTTATAACGTCGAAGAAAATTTCGACGATTTAGTTATGGACTCTGACCTACCTCTAGAATTTGAGCAGGTATCTGAAAGAGATAAAAGCGAAAGCGAAGACACTCTCACTCATAATGAAGACGATAAGGATCACAGTCATTGTTCAACTTACATCGTCCATGACAGCAAGTCTGAACCCTGTGAGACATTCTCTCCGGATTCCATCACCGCCAATGAAAACTACACATACACTAAAGTGAAGACTGGAATAACACCGTCCGTAAATACCGACATAAATGATTCAACGAAAAATACGAAAACGAAAGATTTGGCCTACGGTACTTTAGGCTCAGGGATGCCTTCTCATTCAAATTGTGCCACTGAATTCTATTCTATAATTAATGATTCGTCGAAATATCCACAACCGGAATTAGTTAGAAAATCTCCAATGTATGATATGGCTGATTTCACTCCACCACCGAGAATCGAGGACAAGATTGACTTAGTGGTATCGCCAGAATTAATCAATACTCCCAAACTGAATAAAATGGATAGTGTCGATATAACTTGTTTCAAAGACGATAAAGATGTTGACTTTTCCGCATTAAAAGATAGTCCGAATGGCAATGTCAACGATGTTATGAGTACAATGACAAGTACTCCCGTAACTGAAACAAAAGACAATTTAGTAGAAGGGTCTTGTACGTTTTTACAAATGAAAGATTGTGACCATGAAATAAGCGCTATCGGGTCATCTACTGTAAATGAATTATTCTCAGGCAATAATAGCAGTGATAAAAGTTTATTGAACTCTGTTGATTCGAATACAAAAAGTGAGATAAAGTTTGATAATATCGATGATAGTAATCCGAAATTTGAATCCTTTTTAAGATCTGCAGAGTTACGTCCACAAGACATATCGAGGAAGAGTAATACAGGAACTAGTGAAACTTTAGTTTTACATTGCTATAAATCCGATGAAAAGCTGAATAATTATGGATTGTGTGAAACTAATTCAGAAAATTTTAACTTATTCATTCAATCAATCGTAACTAGGCCACAAAATTCAACATTTAGTAACGAAAGTAGTAAATCTAATCTCGAAAACGATGCAGCCCATTCAGTGGTATTTGACGGCATGAAAAAACAGGACTATCTCTATAGGAACGATAACAATTTGAAAAACAGTGATTCTCTGATATTAGATGTGCGCTCGCAAGATTTGTCCAATGAATGCAAAATCATAAAAGATGAATACATGGCAAATACCGAATCGCAAGCAAATATAAACGATGGTGACGATAGTTTAAAATCTTTTCAAACATTCCTCGATTCAGCTATAACAAAACCTCAAGACAGATCGTCTAATAATGATAAGACTCAGCTTATAAACAATATAACCATTTCGAACAGTAATCTAGAAAAGAAAGCCAATGAATCAGTCGCAACTTTAAGCAGTCTGACAAACTTTCAGTCATTTCTTCAATCAGCGGAAATGAGGCCTCAAGATATCTCAAAAAAACATAGCAGCGAAAATTCTGATAGAGATAATCATATTTTCAGTCAAAACAGCAACGCCGATAGCTTAGTTGTATCAAAAAAAACGCTTTCATATTCAGATTTTGAAAATTCTGCTTCATCAAAGCCACAGGATATGCATACTTTTAATAAATCCACACCAAGTGAGGAAAGCGGTGTTGTTTCAGAAGAATTTCGAAACTTTGAGGCGTTGGCTAGACATCGGCCGCAAGATTTACTGTCTTTGATTGACGCAAGCTCAATGCTATTAAACAACGAAATAACATCGAGCGAGCACGCTATAAACAGTTTCATGAATAGGAACATTGAAGCGCCTTCAACTAGCAAACTAGGCTCAGAACCTTCTGTTATCATAAATCCCTCGTTCTCAACCTTCAGAGACTCTCCAGACGACAATCGGCCAAATATTTTCATATCTGATCTGGACGATGAAAATGAACAGCCTCATTCCATAATCATAACTGAAAGCCCGCTATTAGCTAAGATTAACACGTCTCAAACTTTGCTCGGAAAGAGTCCGCTTAGTGATCCTGAAGACGGTGAAACCCAGGTGGAGGCTATTGCGCCTTTGAACTTGTCATACAATACTCTTGAAAAAAGTTTTATGGAAGAACCGAATATGGACCAATTTAAAAAATGCAATGGCAACAACCAAGCGTTTTCAACTGTCCATTTTCTCAATGAACCGTTTGAAGAACTATTGGAGAGCAATGTAGATGACAGCGAAATGAATGCACCAAAGGAAACGGATGAAAACAATGAGAGTCGTATAAATCATTCAAAAGAACGTACTGAAATAGAGAATAGTGATTTGTTAGAACATCAGCATCAATGTCGCGATAGCGATGAAAAATTAACCGAGATGACGCAAGATTTTTTACAAAATGAAAAGAAATTTTGTCAATTCGATTCGTATTTTCCACTCCTTAGCGACATAAGGTTTACGGGTAAGTTTTTATTAGTTTTCTTCTTGTTTAATTATGATACTCGCCGAGCCGGCAAACAATAACTTTTCTGAAGTTCTATTGTCTACCGACTAGCACAAAATAACTTTTAATTTTTGAGTAATTTATAACAAATATTTCTCACAAATTACGTAGTTTTCTATTGATGAAAGAATTTTCAAGTACGGTTCAGTAGATACAGAGATAATACCCTACAACGACACAAACACAAATTTTTCTTCATTAAATTATTATATCTACAAATATAGTCTGCAAATATCATGAAAATAATTCGTTTTCTTATTTTCAACAATATATTTATATTGAGAATAATAAAATGTAATAAATGTGATGGTTTCTAGCATCCCTCGGCAAATTTAACAAATACTAGTAACGAGGTTAATGTTTCAAAGTATTAAATCATATTTTCAGGTCCTGGAGCAGAAGTAATGACAACTACTTTCACTCAAGAATCCCCAACTGAACCTACGTCGCCCGAGTGCGAGCGAGACAGCACAACAGACAAGGACAAGCCATCGGAGTTACTTAAAGAGTGGGACAGCGATACAGACTCACATTCCACTAATTCATCAAGTGGAGAGTTTATATGGAAGGTCAGTATTGATAATGTTTTTTGCTGAAACTTGTTTTTTTCTGAGGGTTTTATTTTGAATGCATCCTGCATAAAATTGCGTCTAGCGCTCTGTGATTTGTCCGTTTTTTTAGAATAGTCCCACCAACTTATCTGTGAGAGGTTTTTTATATTGATGTTTTCTTGCCACTCCTACGATTCTAAGAAAGAAATTAAATATAGTTAATGGCGTTGCTGTGTTCACAGTTAAGTCGGTCGGATTGTAACCCGATTTTTGTCCCTGTTCACCTGATATAAGTTAGGATATATTTCTAATACACGGAGAAGTTTAACACGTGTGTATCTTTTTGCTTATACGTTTAAAAGTCAGAATAAGCCAGCAGTCAGAGTGTTAACAAACCTATATACATCATAAATTGAACCCCGTTACAAAATCGTACTGTTACCGAATATGATTGGTACTTGAAATTTTTTTCCCTTAGATTGTTTTTTACAAGTGCAATGTGCATTTAAATCGTTTTTAAATTTAACAAAAAAGATTTGAGGTTTTTCCTATTTCTTGTAAACGCCACGTCCAAAACTGATGGGAGTAAATAGTAAATATTGAAGATGTATCATAAGGGGCCGTCAATTTAGCATGTGATCTTATATTTAGCATTTTATCTAACTCCTCTTTGGTGATATGTGGTGAGATTTAAGACTCACTTGTATTTTTTTACTTACAAAGAAACTTAATACTTTTCGAATATTTTCTTTAAATACAGATATAAAGTATATTTATATATATTATATTATTTATATGTAACATATATTATTGTTTTCTGAAATTAAGGACTATGATAAAATTCTAGACAAAATGGTTGCAGAGTGTTTTTGATTAGCTTACAAGTAATGAATTAAGTACTGAAAACCTCACGTATTAAATTTACCAATAAAATTATAGGTATTTTTATATAGCGTTAATTAAAATTGTGTTTGACGAAAAAGAAAACACGTGATATCTTACTAGACCTACACTCCTAGTGATATTTCGTGATTTTTTTTAATCTCCCCTCCCTCCACTCTTTGAAGTCGCACGTGATTAATTAACGGCCCCTAAGATGATTTATAAATTTGTATAAGTATGTTTATATGATTAAAGAATTTGTAAATAAGCATTGCCATATGACAGATGGTGTCTTCAATCCGTTCAATTGGTTCAATTAGTTTCTGTTGAGTCGAGATTGACAGTGACGTCAATCGTTACGTTGACAAATGTCAATCAATGGCGAAATGCCTTGTAGCCAAGCCACAGTAAATAAATTAAAAAATTTTTGCCAACCAGTGTGAGATGAGTCTATGAACGAAAACCGCTTTGTCTATAATAATATTGCTTATACGAGCCTAGTGCAATATTTGGTGACGGTACGCTGTCTGTGGGTGTCGGTGTGCTTGCATGTAACGTGTGTGCTTAGGATGGCGACGGACGCGAGACTGCGCTCGTGTCGAACACGCACTTCCAACATGTGAGTGTTGATTTATTATCTATCCGACCGAGTATTTTGGGAAATTGCAAATATATATCCACAAATTTTACAATTTTTTTATGTATTGTGTCTATTTGGGCAGCCATTTCACGACGCAATAATATTTTATATCAAAAAGTAATTAGTACTTTTGGGTGTGAAGTATTTCCCAAAAAAATTGGTCGTTCTCTCATTCCATAACCCATCAAGTAAAATTTGTAATGAGTAATGACTAACAAAATCGCTTCATAAACTAGTATTTTTAATACAAACTGATACCCGGCCGCGTATTTTTGGTAATTTCAAATATATATCTATAAATTTTATTAATTATTTAAATTATTATTTTTTAAATATTGTCTATTTGGGTAGCTTTTTCACGACGCAATAATATTGCATACGTGCATACCTAAAAGTAGTTTTTGAAGTGAAATATTTCTCAAAAAAAAATTGTCTCTCATTCTATAACCCATCAAGTAAAATTGGTAATGACTAACAAAATAACTTCATACATAAATATTTTTAATATAAATTAATATATTTTGGAGATACTTTGGTATATTAAATTTGCCAATAACATACATCTTAATAATGTTATTTTAACAAGGTTTGCTATGGTAGATAATAGAATTCCCCATGATGCTTTCTTTCTTATTACATTGTTAGCTCTGGCATGCTTCGGTATTTAGTGTTTTATTTATTAATCTGTATATTATGTATTTCTTGCAGTATTGGAACATCGTATTTCATATAAATGATCTGTTAATACTCATACATATATATTTATTTTTCTACCATCATCATGAAACTTTTAACGCTATTTTTATATAGGAAAGTTAGAATCAAATTTATCAGTAAATTATCATTTTGTACTTAATAAAAATTTCATACTTTTTTTCTCGAAGACTGTTTCTTTTCATTAACTAATTCATAAATGGCTGTTGCGTTCTTGCTAATCATTTAAGAGTCATCTAGATAATTATTCGATAGTATTATATCATTATCGATTTTGAAATAAGTTTATCATTTTTTGTGTCAGTTACGTGGAAAGATATTTTTTATTTAGTTTAAATCGTGTCTATAATCTTATTTATGGCCGGTAATATTTTTTATTTCTAGATGGCTCTTCATATTGAAGTTATCAAAATAATACGGGTTTAATATCACAGTTTTAAGTATTTTATATAACAGCAACGTGATAGCAGTCAGCCGAGTCGCGCTGAAATTGGGGAATCCGTTCATGAGGCGTCGTCTGTAGGCTCCGGCGATTCTGGCTCCGGGTCTGAAGGTGATGAGGTCGAGTTTGTTCCCTCTTCGTGGGATTGTCGCGCGGAGCCATCGAAGTCTTCGCTGCGTAGCTTGGAACAACCGGCGGTGAGTTTTGCCTTTGTACTATGTCAGCGATCCCCATACTTGTTTCACCCACGGGCCTCTAATAATTCAAAGACAGTTTTCACGAACACCTTAATAAAATAAACCAAGTCTAAAGATGACATGGAAGACACTGTACTGCGCTATTTTGAGGCAACCTTATTTTATTAGTTGTATGAAGTTGACTATTGAAGAGTGACTGTTCAGATTTGTGGATGTACATACAGTCTGTATGTTTGGTTTAGTTCTATTGTAATTAATAATTTAAGAATGAGTCTTTAATTAGAGTTCTTTAACAGTATAATCGTTTGAGAGTTGGAGTTATTAATATTAATGTTTTTTTATGGTATAGCGGACAATGTAGTAGGCGGGTCTCCTATACGGTTAGAGAACTCCGCCGCCCCTCACCAACCGCGCGACAATCCGCACTTTGGTTGTATTGCCGGCTTAAGCGACATTTTTGGGCCTCCCATATCATCACTCACTCAATGAAATACAGTAGAAGTAGGGTTACAAGTACAACTCTAGTTTCACGCTGAGTATTCTGTAAGCCCGTGGTATAACTTTTTTTTCGCAGGACGGCAAGAAGCGAGTGGTGTTCAAGCGTCAGAAATATCATTGCGTGTACGAGTATCCGCGGGAAGCGAGCGATCTCGATGTAGATTCGCCTGCGCAATATTTGCCGGATCTCTCCACTTATTGCGGTATGTATTATTTATGTATGCGGTAAGTATTTATTCACTGATATTAGGAAAAAAGGGGTCAATCTCGGAAAGAAAGATTTGTATGTATGATATTAGAAAGATATTTTGATAGCCTCGTGGCTGGTTTACCTTTGGATTGTCACAAGATCTAACATGTTAAGATATTAAGGTCAAAAATGTCATAATAATGATTAAGATTGGTTTATATTGTATTATTGTAAATTTAAATTTAATTGCAGACGCTAACGAAATAGATCTTCTGAATTTTGAGACAACATTTAGAATGACAAATCAAATATACATGCAAATGTACAGTTTATTATCTTTAACTTCGAGGTTGATGCCGAATACGACTGGCTTATAAATGGACTACTCAAACTGGCTTTTCTATATGGTATAGCGTATAACGGAGCAGATTGCTATTTCCGAGCAAAATTTTGGGTCCTTCGAAAAAAAGCTAAAACTAAAGCTAGAGCTTAACTTAAGCTAAAGCTAGTTTGCCTTCCTGCTTTCGCAAATAAAAAAAATGAATATGGCTTAGTACATAAACGCCTTATTTACTAAGAAATGAATTTGTATAGTTTTAAAATCTATCCAATAGTTCGTAAACTCATAAAAAAATCAATTCATTTAAAAGTTTACTTACTATTATCTAATAAAAAAAATATATGTTTACAGAATGGGACCCTCGCAGTGCGGAGGAAGCGGAAATAGGATATGGGCAGTTGTTTGGCGCACCAAGTCCCCTCGACATGTTCCCGATGAGGGCCGGCATCGCGTTTGGAGCCGGTGAGTGAAACATTTTTGAAGTAAAACTCTTTTAGACTCGTTGTAATTTCAAAATCGATAAAGAAATAATAATCAAACGAAAAAGCGAGCCCATAGCACTAACACGCAATGTAAAATTAATTTTAGTTGAAAAAGGTTCAAGGTTTTTTCGGTTTCAAATTAAATTTGTTCAGCTTCGTGTGTAGACCTTTGTGGAGTGAATGTTGCTCTATTTTTAAATATTGCTCCTGAAAGATTACATTCAAATATTACGTAATTTTTAAACTTTGCACGTGTTTTTTTTTGTTTTGACGCACTACCTAGTTAATATAAAAACATTTTACGCTGAGTATTTTGTGAGCTCATTGTATCACTTCGGACGAGCTGGCCCAATTTGTGCGTCAGCATATGCTTCACCATAGCTCTACCAAGAGTGACTCTTATTTACTTGTCTTTCCGTCTTAATCGTATTTTAAATGTTCTGTTACAAAAATATATTTTGTTTTCTGTTTTGAAAACAAAATATATTATATAATTGAGTCAAGTTGTCGTCCTTGATACTAGACCAGCTATCCTCAACCTATTTTAGTCACGGACTCCCAGTGATTTAAGGATGGTTGTCTTGGACCCCTTAATTAAACAAACCGAAAAAAAATCAGATTACGTATTATTATTTAGGTATATATTTTATATATATAATAAGTGTATATATATGCGTTATCTCTGGCCCATATGGTCCATAACGCGGTCCCTTATATATATATTCACTGAACTCCGGGAGTCCGCGGACCACAGGTTGGGAAACAGTGTACTTGATAAACATTTAATATTATTGAATATTATTTCAGATTACGATGAGGACTTCTACATAACATCAACAGCGCGGCCATTCGAGTTGGGTGTACTACCCACAAGCCAATTCTTCCCCGGGATGCACCTTAAGCAAACCCTTCTCCCCGAGAACGACTTCCCCCCACCGCCGTCCCCACTGCCACTTGAACCGTCCACACTGATTCTCCCCCAGACCAGAACATCCTTAGATCTTATAACTCCAGATTCAGGAGTCGACATCACCCCAGAGTCGACAGAGGACCTGAAAATTGAATGGAAGCCGGATAGCACCAGTTCAAGCGAGTCGGTTAGCCCCAGTTCTCCCGGGGGAGAGATGGGTGGACTAAGGCACACGCGGGACAAGCTTAAACTGGACCTGCCCCCTAGCCCGCATCTTCCCTCGCCCAGGCACAACAGGGTCTTTAACTTCGTCCTCGAGAAACCCAAACGACCAGCCGAATCCAGCACGCCATTGGGTAAGTTATAAGATTGCGATAACCCAAACATTCGTGATATCCCCATGTGGGTATCCAAGTATTTGCCGCAATATGGCTGCAAAGCTTCACCGTAGGCCAAAGGCCAAGTCGCTCGAATGTTTTTCGCTATGTGTACCCAGTGTATGTGTGCCCAGGCATATATAATAGAAAGATTAAATTTTTTAGACTTATATTTCCTTGACAAGTGTTTTAGAATTTTTTGGTGTGTACATTGGATAGTGATAAATTTTTGGTATTTTGTCTTTATGAATGATAGCTATAACGTAAATTCTTTAATTAACTCATTTTTTGAATAAAAAAAAATAAGGTATAGCGGATAACGGAGCTGGTGTGGTTTTTTTAGTGTAAGAGAACACCGTCGCCCATGGTTTTAATCGGCATTTGCAAGGGCCTCCGATATCCTCACTCACTCAGGGAAACACCGTTTCAAGTACAACTACTGAGGATTCTGTGATCGATTAAATAATATGTCTCTTTTCAGTTATGAGCGATGAAACCCCCATATTGATGACCCTTCCGATGTCCACACGCGACGACCCAATGCCTGAGCCGACGTTCTCCACATTCGGTAAACCGACTTGCAAATCTACTGCGGACCAGAAGAACATTGTCCTAACGGATAACTCTGAAAATGCGGACACAGTTTCGGATATTATAACGGATAATCCGGATGGGGAATCTCAACAAGAGGCGGAGATTAAGCAGGACGATGATAAGCCTGATAAGGAACCCGTGAAGGAAGCGACGGTATTGGACAGTGGTGATGAAGATTCCGGTATTGAGAGCAGCTCAAAGGCGACCTTGGAACGGAAACCTGCTGACATTTCTTAAGATTATCGTGTATTTGTGGGGTGTTGGTTGCTGAATGCGATTTATCGTTCCTCGAATTTGAAGGTTTTTTTAAATAGGTAATACTCATCAGACAATTCAGGTGCTTAGCCGAACTAAAATGTTTAAGCAATAGATGTCGATCGCTTGATTGAAACGTTTAAGTTCATAACCGGATTCTGTCTTTATGAGTAATTGCTATTTGCCGTGTAGTTCTTGTGCAATCTCATCACGAAAGTCAATTATCCGCTACAAACAAACCAGTATTATTAAAGATTTGGCGATTACTTGTAAAGATACATCAAGGCACATGTCTTAACGATCGCCCAGTGAACAGAACTATGGTACAAATGTCCGTGGACTGTAGATATATAGTTATAATGCTTTATATTAAGTTTAAGTATCGTGGTGTAGCCACTACGGCCTATGAGTTGTGACATAACGCCTTATATATTTGTGTCTGTCATTGTCTCGCTCCCAATCCCAAAGAAAAGTTATCACAAAAGCTGTGAAATTAATCAAAGATCATTTTAAAAGACTGTGCCATTAAAGAATTTCCCGATTTGCTTTCCGTTAGTTCGCTTTTTTTTTCAAACCATTTGCACTAACTCACTATCAGTTTAGGACTAAGCATGCTGTCACTCTTTTCTTCCGTGACAGTAAGAGATGGGTAGCGGTTATCTCTTTACTATCTCGAATTTTTGGTTTCCTTCTTCTAATTATGTTCAGTGAAAATAAAATATTAGTTCAAGCTAGAGTTTAGTGCCAATGCCATTTTTGTCTTTGGTTTGTAATATTTTCATGTGAATAAAGGCGTTATGTTCATAACGAGCAGCCCAGTTTTATACTCCGTCTACAACTACGAGCTAGATACGTAATACTTAGAGTAGTGGAGGAATTTTGCCAAAAGGTGCGCGCCCACGCACAAAATCTTCCATCGGTTTTTGAGTGTCGAGAGTGCGGTCCGAATCGTAACTTCTCAATCGACTCGACTTCTCGCGCTGTGCCCATACTTTCGTTTCTTTTTTCGTGGAGAATATAGTTACACTCACGGCGATAGAGAACCGCACAATTACGTCGCACATTCAGCTGAATCTCATAGTGATAGTGGCGGTTGGAGCGCGCCATCTCAATCGCCGAGCATTGGCCAACTCTCAGTTAAGCCGATCTTTTTAATTTAAGTAGCTGTGTGAATGCCGGCGTAAACGTCGCCCCGATGACACCAATTCGCTGCCACGAATTGTGGTCTCAGGCCCCGAAGGATCCGTGCGTTAGCCTGTTTGACCTTGACGGCCGTTCAAGCGCAGGAAGTAAGTGCGCACCCTGTGGAAACAGAGCGGTGATTGGGTTGGGCCCAGTATAGCCCGAATAAAAAGGACCGCTAATATAACACGGTCCGCACTTTAATTACGATTTTACCTATCGACATTTTACTTTCTTGATGTTTTCAATCTAAAATCCCCGAAGTTCATTGATTAACTCATTTTAACGATTTATATAAAAAAGACCCCATGTCTCACAAATAAATATTGTACGGTTAAGTGTCATCGGGTGCGTGGTGTGCATGTGTGCGTGCGACATACGCGCGAAACGTCCATGTGAACCTATTGTGCAATCCATTTAATTTCCATGTCGATTCAATTCTTTTGTAAATATTATTTTAAAATATCGATTGATCATTTTTTAAGTATTGAAATTTTATGAATTCTACGGTTATTGTTCGTTTTTTTAATGTTTCGTTAATGTACAGATGTAAATAAGTGTAGATGTCCATTTTGTTGAGAATACATGTAGGAATTATTATTAGTTTCAAAATTAGGAGCCACCCGGGGCTCGCGTCGTGCGATCCGACTTAAGCAAATAAATGTCCACCCAGTCGGCGTGAACGTTTGGACGCGAAGCGGTGCGGCCCTAATTGCTGTAGTGTAAGTTAAGGTTCTAATGTCAGTGTATTTAGATTTTTTAAATGATTCTTTGTACGGTTAGAAAATTCAGCTATTTGTTAAGATCACCTAATATTAGCGATTGTGATTGAAACGATTTGTCAAAATTGATATTTATTAGTTGAAATTTGTTGTTTTTAATTGAATGGGAATACATCCATTGTCTTTTAATATTGTGACTTGTCGAGTCTTTTAAAGTATTTATATGGAGAATTAAATAATAATGAAAAAAAATGTGTTTTTATTTTATAACCCATTTATAAGTCTGCCATCTTTTAATACTTACAATCTAAATATTCAGATCTATGTACAATAAATTAAATATATGGTTTTGTATTTTTAACATTATCCACATGATTTTATAATCATCAACTGAGACTAATTATATAAATATATAAATAATTTGTTTACCATATTTCGCTCAGTGAAGATACCGCAGGAGGTTGTATAACTAAAGCGGCATAAAAGCCAATAACACAACCACAAAGCACGATTTGCGGCCCGATTACCCATGGGCGTAAGTTATCTCATAAAAAGTTTATTTGAATGTTACGTATGTTCCAGAATATCAGATCGCGAAGGGAGCCTATCGTTAAAAAAACGGTTCGAATAATAATAACTATATAATTATATATATATTTAATTATTTAAACTATAATTAAATAATAATTAGTGTCAGTTTATATTTTAAAGTATTATGTCAAATATGATCAACATTTTAAGTATTAGGATATAAATATACACTTACGTCAAATATATTTTTATAGGTTTTGTATAATAGGTACAGAATGTTATCTATTATGATTCTTATAGGACTTGGCATGATTATAAAATATATCAATATTACGTAATTCTACTCTAATAGTGTTGAATACAATTTAACTTCCCCGATACATATTTCTTTATTCTGAAGCTGTTTTTGGCATGTTTAACTTGTGAAATTAGCTGCATATACCAAAAACATTACGCTTTTGAATGCAATTTACACATATAGCTGCGTTAAATTTCACACTTTACTGCAATCGTACCGCATGTGCGGTGGTCAGCTCCGTCTCCAAATGATGACCAGTCCCGACACATCACTCGTCGCCAATAAGCTCTCGTCATAACTGAAACTTACACCTAACACTGGGTGCGCGTGACCTGAAAATTTAAAATAACAATAATTAAAAGAAGTTTAGTATTTTATGAAATAGGATTCGTTTATATTTAAACGAGAAACCTAAACGAGATAAAATACAGAGTCCATTGTAAAATTTAATAAATATTATTTTATGAGAAATTGTGTTTTAACAAATCGTATTTGTATCTCCCAGCGGGGAAATCTTACAATAGAATATCTTGTAGTCAAAGAAGAGAGCGAAAGTGACAGTCGGACAAAATAAATACAGCCTAATGCGGTGCCTCCTACGAGTACACCTAAAAAACTTTAGTAAAAGAGGAATAGCGGAGAGTTGTGAAACGATTCTCCAAGATATAAGGACTGTGCCGAGAACAAAACGTCTAGTACCAAGATCCGTGTGTTAAAATATAACAGCTTATTAGCTATTTACGCAGCTTAAGCGGCACTTTTAGGAGCCTCTGATATCCTCACTCACTCTGCGAAATACAATAGATGTACCGTTTCACGCTAAGCATTCTGTGAGCATTCTTCATTCGGAGGAGCCGGCCTAATTAGTGTGTCAGCATGGATATGCTGAAGGATTCAGCATGGCTCTCCCACGGGTGACACGCTCTTAAATTACTTAAAATATAACTACCTTGTAGTTTATTAACAACAGGATGTTCCGCGTGCCCTTCGATGTCTAGGAAGTAGACGCAGGCGTCCTCGGCGCCCGAGACGACACAAACGCCGCGACGGAACGACATGATCGGACAGAAGGTCGACTGAACGCCGTGCGAACGGTGCGCTATGTCGTACCGTTTCTTTAACGATAGGCTCCCTTCGCGATCCGATATCCTGAATGGTACATACGTAACATTCAAATAAACTTTTTATGAGATAACTTACGCCCATGGGTAATCGGGCCGCAAATCGTCCTTGTGGTTGTGTTATCGACTTTTATGCCGCTTTAGTTATACAACCTCCTCCGGTATCTTCAATGAGCGAAATATCGTAAACAAATTATTTATCAATGGTATTATTGTGATCCCATGTTATCGCTCGGGTGAGCTGGCCCAATAAGTACTTCAGCATGGCTTTCTCACGAGATAAAAACAGTGTAATTTTATTCAGACTGGAAACCGAACCTGGTTCCCACAGCTTAGAAGCCGCTCGGCTACGAATAAATACCATCAGGACATGTTTCACCAGATTTCGAAATCTTAAGATTATATTTGAAGCAAAGAAAAAAATATAATTATAGAGATTGCTTGATGATCTTAATTTTTTATTTAAAATACACCCAAATCTAAGATTAGATTAAACTCAGAATCTGTATCAATCAAAATAAAAATTATATACAGTAGAATTTTTTTAATTCAATCAATATAATAAAAAAAATCCAAAAGATACCTGAACAAATATAGTGAGTCATCGGCAGCACTAACAAGGAGAGCTGGGTGTCTTGCCAGCCAGGGGCTCCAGCTGAGACACGAGACGGCACCGCCGACACAACATCTACGCAGCTTGCTCAGTGACCCACCAGCCCCTGACATTATGTAGCTTATTATTACACCCTGTAACCAGTATTTATTTATTTGTACATACAAATCAGTAGAATGTATAATAATTAAGGAATATAATCCAAAAATATTTATTTAAATGTCTAAAATGTATAAAAATTGCTTGTTAAGCAGGTAATAATTGATTATTATTAGAATAAATTGAATTACTTAACATAATCTTCAAAATTAAACTACAAAATCTGAATAATTTAAAAAGTTATTCTTCAATTCAGTCAAAATAAATAAATTACATGAATTAATTAACAATTATAAATTGTAGTTGTGATACATTTAAAATAGTTTTTTTTAATAATACAGCTTCTTTGAAATATGATCACAGTTTTAGGAATTTTAAATCACTTGTTTAACACATACCTTATCATTGGCTGCCCAAAACATTCTGCCACTTGACTCGCAGGAAATTGATGTCACACGACCACCCAAAATACTGCTACCACCTATAAAACATAATTTTAATGTTATTACTATGCAAAATTGAAAAAAAATATAATTCAAGTGGAAAAAGCTTGCTATCTATTTGTTCACAAAAGCTTAAGCCATGAAACACAATATGAAGTTCAATATTGTTGCTTAAGCTATATTCTTGTTAAGCAAATTATCATAAAATTTATTATATCAAGACTTTACTTGAAAGAGATTTGTAACATTTGGATTCAACACATGTGAAAATAAAGCCAAAAAGAATAACTACTTTTAATAACGATAAATTTTTGAAGCAAAATGATTTCTCACCTCGAGGATATATTCCTGTGGATACATTCAGAACTTCAACCATACCTCGAGCATTGCCTGCCTGAAAGTACTTTTAAGGAAGTTTAAACTTCACACAACATTTGAAATAAAATACATATTTGCTTTTGTATTGAAAACTTTAAGAGATAATTATAAACTCAGAACTCAAATGTGTGTCTGTTTTTCAATGAAACATTAACTGTAATAATAAAGGATACAATAACCATATTATTGTTAATGGGTTGAAAAACACAGCAAAGAAGTGGTGCCCGAAGTTGATCCCTAACAGCCCTCAGTTGTTTCCGTCGAGTTATGTCCCAAAGCACCAAAACACCATCTGCCCCACATGTCACTAACAAATCATTTGATGCAGACCAGTCACAACCTGAAAATAAACTTTTTTAAACATGCCTAAATAGTATAAACTTAAAGTATCTAATTATTTCTATTGTTTTTATTTCTATTCTATTTTTATTTCTATTGTTTTCAGATGACAGATAATAATTACCAAAACCTCAATAAAATTCATACAGTTTAAAATACAACTCTTCTATATTGTTAATATAAAAAATAAATAAGTGGTTAAATTGACATTTCAACATTTACTTACAAATATCTAATAACAAATATAATATGTATATACTTTATAACATATGTTCAAGATTATCTATATATATGGATATTTGGTTTCTTAAATAAAAAGATGAAATTTTATTTTTAAAAATACCAGTAACAGCTTTGGAGTGTCCCTCCAGTATAAATGCAACTCTTGGAGGTGATGTTGTAACATCACATACTGAAACAGTCCCATCATGAGAAGCACAGCACAACTTTGAGCGGTCATTGTTTGCAAATTTTACTAAGCTTACTTGTTCTGAATGCTGAAAAAATTATATTAGTATATAATTAAAGGCTCTAAACCAATTAAATCTTCCTTCTTTATTTATACCGCTAATGTTTTAATAGGAAAATTGTTATTATACCTGATCAAATATATGATGAACACCAGAAAATGCATAATTTTCAGATATTGTCAGATCATTTTTTTTCTTTGCATTAATAGTTATGCTTTCTTCAATTGCAAGACTTGCCTATAAATAAAATTATTAGTGTTAATATACCGTTTTAGTTTATATTCTAGTCAAAAACGGTTATACTTGTTTTACCTTACTACTGGACCTCTGCCGGGATGATGTTGAGCTGATTGAAATATTATCTTGCACACCATATCTTCTTTGGAGGAGCTGGCTTCTAATATTAATATATTTTTTTATAGTTTCAATATCCTGAAAAAATTCACAACAAATAGAACAGTAACAGTAACAATAAATAATAACAATATCAACAATGTAAAAGTCAGGTCATTATTATACCTTAAATTTCGCATTTTCTCTTAAAAGTTGACTTCTCCGGCGAATATATAGGGTTTCTATAAAATAAAAGAATAGGTATTTTTATATCATTTACATAAGATTTTTAAATGCCAAGTTTTAAATAATTATACTTACTAAAATTAGGATTTCCAGGAGTTCTATATGCATTAAATCGAGCGTCTAGAGCAAATATTTGCTGTTGAAATGCCGCTGCCATTTTAAATAAACATTACTTAATACCTTATTAATAAGCCTAAATTCATAGGATCTTACTAGAATATATTATTGTTTTAATTTAATAATAAACACAACTGTTTATGGTCATCTAAAATCTGTCAAACCTGTTTCAAAATCAAATGCCAGCATGACAATATTGAACGTATGAACGTAAAATGAAAATATGTTTTTTTTTAGGCTAGAAGGTCTTTAGTCAAATCCTTTTATAAAATGTATTTCTATTTAAATGAAAAATTGATTACTTTTAAATCCCTACCCTGTTTAACTTACGTTTACTCAATTTATAAACCTAAAAATACGTACTTCATTCGTTTTTATATTTATTGAAAGAATGTGTTAATATGTTGAAGCTTTTTTATCTAGATATTATGTAATTGTTTTAGCTGAATTCATTTTAAGTTTGTAGGTACAGCTACAATAGTTCTATACTGATGACTTTTAGATACTCCTTAGTTTTAATAACAACATACATGTAATGTTAAATCATAAATGTACCCAAATTACTCTTTATATTGTACGTCGTTTGTAATAATACTAGTTATACTAGTTATCAATAATAATTAAATAATTTTCTTGCGCTGGTATTGAAAATTTTATTTACATTAATATTAATTACTTGCTTAATTTTATCTACTTATATAAATATGTATTAATATACAAATTTTATTTCTATACTAAAGATAAAATTTTCAAACTGGAAATCAGTATCATCACTTAAAAGTTGTCTATTATATATTATAACGGAGTTAATAAATCTACAAGGTATTTTTTTAAGATCGGAACTGTGATCGTTATAAAATATACCACTTAGTTTTTATTGATTAAGCTCTAATGAAATTTTTCAATAATAATAAATCTTTATGGGTGACAAATGTTATTTATCAAACAGAATCATTAATCTTCGCTGCATATAACAATATAAAAATCATTTTTCTTCGCTTTCCTAGAAACATAATTCATCTCGAGAATGGAACTCCGGCTCGACATCCACTTTTCTTGCAATAACTGAACTTTTATTTACTTCAATCTAAGAAATCATATTTTTCCATTTTTTATATAATTACTACAACGAATCTTGAATGAACCATGAACTACATATTTAATTTCTACTTATTATTGCGTCGTAAATATTACATATTTTTCATATTAAATTGATTACTTATATATCTATATAAGTAATCATGATTAAGGCAAATAACCCCCCTATGACCAAGCGTCTTTAGGGGAGGCCTATGTCCAGCAGTGGACTTGAATGGGCTGATGATGATGATGATGATGTAATGTTCGGGAATATGTTCACTGTATGAATTTAATAATACTTCCAATATTTATTTAACCTAACTGTACTTAATTAGTGGGTCCCAAAATTCACCAATTCACGTGTCGTCGCGTTGTCGCTATTGAGATTTGCTAATTACACTTAAAAAATTTCATTTGCGGATGGTGAATAAAAAGTTATTTTAATAAATATAAGAATAAAACAAGATATCTTACTAAGAATAAGCGAAATGAAAATTTTTAAACCTTGGAATTAAATAAATAAATTATCAATTAGGGATTTAAAAATGGAGAGTTAATTAAAACAATATTACAAACTCATTTCCTGTGCATTTCACATATGTGTATGCATCCCGTATAATACAATATTTGTATGGAATGTGAAGAAAATACTTAAAGAATTGATAATTTTTACACAATTTAGAAAACTCTTAAAAATATTTCAAAATAAAAGAAAAAAAATAGATCTATATTTTTTAAGCATTTAATCGTAAATTCTTATTGTGTTTTTCAGGAGCTAATTGTTTGGTTTTCTCAATAAATCATAATCCAATAAATATTACAAAAATAAAACTAGTGTAAATATGTTTCCTTACGGACTCTAGTGCTGTCGTCCATAAAAACGCAGCCTTGTCTGGAAAGGAGTTACTGTAGCACCTTTATGGTAGATTAACAGCTTTAAAACACTCTTAACCTGGATTTCGGTGCAGGCTCTAATAAAATTTAATCAGTATCTATGTGCCTCGTCACATCTTACGCAATAATATGAAAATTAATGTTTAAAAAAGTATTTTATGATAGTTATATTTTTATAATTAAATAATGTCTTTTAATAATAATATAAATTTGAATTTTAAAAATGTTTTGTTATTTCTATTATTTTTAATCGAAATTTTTAAAAAATAAGTATGCATGTCATTTTTCTTTTTCATATTTCATTTGGAAATATTATAAAATCTTGGATATCTTATAAACATCACCTGTTGTTCCTGTCTTTATGAATATTGTCTATAACTCAACTTGGATCTATGAAGCATTACCTACAATCAAATTTATAATTCATAATTTCTGCGATATTCCAAAATAAATCAATATCAAAATTGAATTCATACAATAAATTTATCTCTCATTAATTACAAACTCTTGAAAATTTAAATGAAAGCAAAAGTTTTGTAGATACACTTTCTTTTATTTTACAGCAAGTAAAAGTTCAAGATTAGGTTTCTTTTCTCTGAAACGGGGGCAAACGAGCAGGCTTAGCCCTTGCAGAGCCGTAGGTGCGTTGCCGGCCTAAGGTCCCCAAACCGTATTGGTTTGGAAATACCCCTGCTGACAGCTGATTCCTCGGAACGGTGGTGCGCGGCAAAAATGCCTTTAAATGTCAAAAATGCCAGTTGTAGAACGACAAACTTCGAGGTGATAAGGATAGGTATTTGTTAACTTTGCCTTACTACTTTGTTTCGAGAAGCCAGAATAAAAACAACCAGTATTTATTTTTAATTAACATAAATTTTGGGCTTAATGTAATGTAATGTATTATGAATATATATTTAATTGATCGTAAACACGTGTCATAAATTAAATAGCGAAAAGTAAAAACTATCCGCTATAATATAAAAAAATATACCTGTAAATCAGCTGAACAGTCCTCAACAGCCTTATCCTTGTGTGTGTCTGAGATCTCTAGCGCCCAGTACATTTGCACGTACTTGAAGACCAGCAAACCGCCGCCCAACTCCGCCCACGTCTTGAGGAGGGCCTTCCGAACATCCCCTCGGCCTGAAATATCCATTATACTTCACATTTCTGTTATATATTTAAAATTAAGTACCAGTATTTTCAGAGCCTCGTAGCTTTGAATTTAGAAGGATTCGAATCCCGGCCGGACAATTATAATTGAATTTATAATTTATTCGGTCTCTGGAAGGGCTTGACAGTGGCCGGGCGAGTGTCTTAATACTCTCGCTCCCGTGGGAGTCCTATGCTGAAGCATCTGCTGATGCACTAATAGGGCCGGCTCGTCTGAAGTGATAATATACTATTACTTATGAGATTGTTTCATTGAAAAGCAGGAATAGAGATGTTGGTTCAATCAGCATT
>DWCF01000831.1:0-37890 GCA_018230265.1 Delias oraia
TCGCAGCGGGTGGGCGTCTTTGAGGGAGGCCTATGTCCAGCAGTGGACTTGAATGGGCTGATGAAGAAGAAGAAGAACAAAGACTATATCTTTACTACAAAACAATAATTACATAATGAAATACGATTGAGTTTTGTATTAAAATTCGATACACTCAAAACTCTTTGTCGTCTACCCTAAGACGCAGGTTGTATTGTAAACGTTATGGTAATGCTATTGTTTACTTGTGTGTCATTGCGTAACTGTTTAAGCTTGGGTGACGTATTTTTTATCCGGGTTAACAACTTCGCAACTCTGCAGTTCACAATTGCAAGAAAGCTGCTTTAGGAATCGACAGTAATAAATTAAGGAAACCAACAAACGTAAAAGATTAAGAAAGATAATACTATACTCCGTATTTCAAGATATCTCACCCATGGGAGAGTCATTTTGAAACATATGCTGACGCACTAATAGGGCGGGCACGTCCGAAGTAATACCACGGGCTGAAAGAATTTTCAGCATGAAACGGTACTTATACTGTGTTTCGTAGAGTGAGTGAGGATATCGAAGGTAATTGAAATCTGTCGCTTAAACAACGTAAAATGTCGGCAACAAAACCAATGCGCGGACTGAGGCGCGGTTGTGTATGGGCGGCGGTGTTCTCGTACCATATAGGAGACCCACCTTCTCCGTTGTCCGCTATAGAATAAAAAAAATTAAATATAAATTAAGATTAAAAAGTAGGTGTTTGCTAAAAATATCTTGTCGGACAAGTTGACAACTTCAATAATTACCGATTATGATTTTGATATATTTGATAAGATAATAAGTGCAAATAACACGGAATTTCGTGAAAATGTCAAACTTATCATCGAATATTTGACAAAACTATCTTAATAATGCTATAAACGAAACTTTATTCAAGTCATTTATTACAGAGCTCTTTATTCATAAGTTTAGAATTATTTATAATAACAACTTTAGTTGATATACAAAAGATTATGAAGTTGTGGTTTTTTAAAAGTTCCACACATTTTGATATATAATAAGAGCTACTTAGAGTCTTTAGCTCCAGTTGATCCCGGATGTGTTGCCAGCCTTTAAGAGATATGCTTCTGCAGCTGCTTCCAAATTAGTATAGTACACAACTATACGAATTAAATGAGCAGTACACGTTGCACAATGCTACCAACCGCCACACTAAACCCGGCACTGTTAAAACTTACATTAAGAGCGACCATTAGCGCATGTGCATGCAAATCCAACAATCAACCGGCGAGAATTATTCACATAGACTAACCCGAAAATCCCTTAAGACGCCACCATTTCCAACAACCGAATGACATTTAACGGCTTGCATATGCAAATACCGCTGTGCTCTGAACGCCGGGATTACACAGCTCCTCCTGTTGGCTTAGCTTAAGATGTATCTGAATATTGGCGTAATGGTGAATCGAGTTATGACTATGTCCGGCGATGGTAATTTGTGGCGCTGCCCGCCCGCATCACGCTGAGATATCGGGCAGTAAACGACGCAGCCCGCACTTCATAGCAAATGCACGTTGCTGCCTATTTTATTAGCTCTAACTACTACGAAGTGCTACCACGGGCTCACAGAATACAAGCTTTCTTTTTGTTTTTTTATGGTATAGCGGACAACGGAGCCGCTGGATCTCCTTTATGGTAAAACAATACCGCCGCCTTTCACCAACCACCTCACAGTCCATGCGTTGGTTGTGTTGCCGGCTTTTTACGACGCTTAAGCTCCGTTATTAAGGGCTACCGATATCCTCACTCGCTCAACGAAACACAGTAGAAGTGCCGTTTCACGCTGAGAATTCTGTGATCCTGTGGTATTGTTTCAGGCGAGACGGACCAATTAGTGTGTCAGCATGGCTCTCCCACGCGTGCAACAGTATTGAGACACTCGCTAGGCTACAGTCAAGACCGTTGAAAGACCGAAGATAATAATTAAATTATAATTGTCCGGACCAGGGTTCGAAATACCGGTACATCTCTTTACGTGGTGGACTTATAAATCTTCTAAGCTAAGAGGCTGTATATTATATCGAAGGCTCTTGAAATTATACCAAAACATCGGCGTAAAAAGCCAGCAACACAGCCAAAGCGCGGGTTATGGCGCAGTTGTTTACGAGTGGCGGTGATCTCTTATCAAAAAAGAGACCCGCCTACTGCGTAACTCGCTATATCATATTATATACATAACTATATTATTTTTTTTAGTCTCTAAGAAGATTCGATGTAATTCAAACACGGCTTCTATGAATTGAACAGTAAGGTTTATATAAATCATCGCACAGGCTATATTAAGGCGCCAATCGCGTACAATTTATACAAGCAAGACCATTAATTCATCACATAGGCCAATTCAAATGCTATGTATTCCACTTCTACGCATACCAAATAACTGAAACGATTCTCTCAAAGCCGAAAGCCCTTGAATTCTAAATTCTCAATGGGAATACAAAATCTAATCCACCTACACCAAGTCAATCTTCGTACTCATGGGATCCAATCACTTCATCCGAATCTCAGAATAGTCAACAAAGTCAGACTCGTCTATGTTCACTAATTAAAAACATCTTGAATTGGAACTTATAATTTCCAAGCCCAGCTGTCATTCAAATATTCAATAGTTGTATAAATATATTTACAATTTGACATGAAAGTAACTAAGAAATTAGGAAAAACATTTACAAATGTAAGTTTAAACTACAACTACACTGTGTGGTACACTACAAGTGGCACCTGAAAAAAGAGTTTATACCATCAATAAAAAACATTAGAGCAATAGAAAAAAATGAAAAATTCACTTCAAAACGACGACATATAAATCAAAAATTAGCCAAATCAAAATTCTCTAAAGGTCAAAAACTCTATATTTTTGGCATTCGTCATTGTCTGATCTTTAGACGTTCTACGGTACATATCTCGGATACAAAATATTTATACAGAAGCTTAGTTGATTTTTTTAATGAATGAATTGCCCACAAACGGGAAATTGAATGCGCATTGCAGTGTCTCTTATGAAAATTAGACAGAATGCACTAGAAAGAAAGAGAGTCACGTCCACCGAGTTAAGTGGCCCGCGCTCAATGGTCCCAAGTCATTAGGAAAGCTGTAATTAAACGACCGATTAAAAAGAAACGAATCTCTCCAGACGGAGAGGTAGTTGCAACCGGAATATTATAACGAAAACTCACTTTTAAGTAATCACTTTCTTTGCTTACATGCAAAGGTAACTGCCGATTCAGGACAGAAAGCTATTTATTTATATGTCATCTGTGCCCTGTGGTTTCTACCGCGATTTTTTTTATTTATTTAAACCTTACCAATGAAACATAAACAAAACATCTATAAAATAGAGTATACACAAAAATTATGAAAGCCTCGTGGGTAAGTGGTTTAGTAAGTCGAACATGAAACGAGAGGTTTCGGGTTCGAATCCCGATCCGGAAAATAATAAATTTTAAATAAATTTATATTCTTTTTGTCTTTGGAAAGGCTTGATAGTGGACGAGCGAGTATGAGAGCCATGCTGAAACATATGCAGACGCACGAATTGGGCCGGCTCGTACGAAGTGATACCACGGGCTCACAGAATACTCAGCATGAAATGCTAGGTATAGTTTAAACGGTGCTTCTATTATGTTTTTCTGAGTAGGTGAGGATGTTGGAGGCCCTTAAAAATGCCGGTAAAGCGGCGTAAAAAGCCGGCCACACAACCAATGCGCATACTAGTGTGCGGTTGTCCATGGGAGGCGATCCGCTATATAATAAAAAAAATAATATTCAAAATCGAATTAATAGTACTAAGATATACCTTCAAAAAACTCTATACCTTTTGAGTATTAGTATTATATATTTTCACTCCTTTATTTCTTTCTTTCTTTTGTATTTCTGCTACTTGCTTGTCTTACTATTACAATCAATGTTTTATAGGTGGTGCTGATATCCTCTCAACAACCTTTGATGGGATATGCGGGGAAATTTCTTTGTGTAATCTAGACAAGCGAAAAAAGTATTTTCTCTCAAAACATTTAAGATATAATTGCTGGTATTGAAAAATGAATTAGAGTGATAGAGAAAACCTAATCCATTATGAATTCAATCGACGGATTAGACGCGATTCTTTCAAGTTATGTGCTTTCGCAGAATCGGAAAAACTGTTTACTTTCGTTCCAATTACTACTAAACGTTCAACAAACATTAAAATAACGATTGAATATAAATCTGTCTCACGATTTAGCCCCTCCTCAAATGTCTCTTAATCAAATCATATGTATCTTTTATCACATAGAATCAAATACATGGTCACTTATAAAATTACATTATTTACGGAATCGCCCATATCTCAGTCGCACAGGCAACTCAGTAGGGTGAAAATTTATTTGGCTTTGTTCATGTAATTGGGAACTAGATCAAATAGTTTTAAGCGCTATCGTTCAAATAATTAACAGTTTTTATATAGATTTTACTACTTTATTTACACGTAACTCAATGTAAGATTTACATTTACTTAGTAACAAGTTTCATACCTTGGATTTTGTTGTGAATACTGTTATTAAAAAATAATGTTAATTGATTTAAATGATATAATCTATTTAGCCGAAATAAATGGTCTACATTCATTTTTTCATGCAAACATGATGGAAAACGAGCAGGAGACTCATGTAGGGTAAACATTTCTCCGTCCATAGATAGCTAAAGTGTCTGCAGGCGAGTAGCTGGCCGTTTCAGCATAGATACGCTCTATTTATGAAGGTCCGTAAGTCATATTATTGGGTTGGAATTTTTGGCTCTACAGTTGGTACATGCATTTTAGTATTCAGTTAGCATTTTTTTGGAGTTCGGAAGTGTTGTCGGAGTCGACACAATAAGCAGCGCGCACCGTACTATAAACAAGATAGAGTTTGGCAAGGCGGCAAGCCACCAGCGATTACACTTCCATCATTCCGCCGGTTCATTCAACATTTTTTTCCACCGAACGCTGTAATTTGTTGGCGCGAACGCATCCGTTTACATGCCAAACAATAAATTTATTAGCCGGAGGAGTGGCAGTAGCGGCCGCGTCATCGCACGTCATCGGACAGTCGATTTTCAATATTTTGGAAATCGATTCGTGTTCACTCCGCGGATTATATAACGCGCGTCAAGGTGACTCCGTAGCCACTACTGCGGGCTATTTTCAGTCGAATTTCATAAATACACCGTGACAGCTCATCTCTCGCCCGCCGCCATGACTCGCCGGCCATTTTGCCTTGCGTAATTACAGGCCCGGCCACGCATTCGCTATCTTACTGTAAAACCATTCAAATCTAAACTCATTAATAACAGTATGCCAATCTTTATGTCTGCAAGTTTCTTCCACCAAATTGAAACACTAAGCCAAATATCCGAAGCGTTATGTACACGTGACGTAAGGAAACGCGGCGCCGGAACAGGGTTTGCCTTGAGCGTCCTTGCTAATTTGAAAATCCTTAAAAGTTGACTGTTTATGAGGTAACCGAGGCTGTGACGTGTCGCTGGCAAGCTGCCGGACGCCGTACGAGAAAAAGAACCGAGACGGCGTGTTCTTTATATTTAGAAGTGTCCCAATCGAGCGGGGCGAAGCAGAACGGCGCTGGGCGCATCGCGATAATGCCGCATAGAGCCGGAGCGGAAAACTAATCGTATATTACAAGCGTGTATCGGCAGATGCGCTGACCAAAATTGCGGAGCGGGCCATCAATATCCTCGACCTAATTGAATATTATTCGGCAATTTGTGTTGCTGAAAATCTGGCTGGGAGTGTGCGGTGTCCATATATCGTCCGGTAACGGTGTTAATGTTTTCTATGGCCACGACACGGCCGGTGCACTTGCACAACTATATTTAGCCGAGCGCTTTTAGCTCTGGGCCGGCGTTTGCGCAACCCGCCGCTGCCAGCGCGGCGGCGAATTCTATTATCGGCCACATGGTACCGATTCGCTTGAGGAACGTTCACTGCGCGTTTTTTGGGAGACTAATGTCCAATCGCCGTGTTCGCGGCTCTGTGGGGCATCTTGAAACTAGATGCTTCGGAGGGCGCCTACAAGGTTAGGACGACGCGTACATTACGGAACCAAACATATGCTTGACAATGCAGTCTTAAAAATAAAACTTTATTGTCTCATCTCGATCACAAAGCAAGCTGAGATCAAAGACGTCTACGTAACAATGTATTTTCTACTTGTAACATTGGGTAACGTATGCTGGCCATAGTGCAAGCAAACGAATATAGAAACTTATATTCGTTCAAATAGCCAAGATTACAGTATTTTACTCTTACGACAAATGACTCCTACGTTATTGCATCTGTTTTAAAAACAATTATAGTGTTTTTCTTAAAGCTCTAATCCGACACGATACGTTCTTTACAAACTTATAGTTCCTGTCTTTTTGTGTTTGACATGTCTCCCATTTTTATAGCGCTCAAATGTTTTTAACAAGAAGCTGGAGATACAATTGTAAGAGCACTTATGAATGTTTTACGTCTTTGTCTAATTTTAGAGTTCTATTTAAGGAAAGCGCATCCCTAAATAAATCCAACAATCATCTTAAAGACGTCTCATTAGCTTATCAACTTATACAGACTTTATATAACATAAATTGTTAATATAAATACTCATTTAAACCATGAATAAAGTTATTGTATACCATATTTTTATACACATATATTTTATCAACATTGTGGGTTAATTTAGTTTAGTTTTCTTCTATGGAAGGAGGCAAAAGAGCAGGAGGCTTACCTAGGATAATTTATCCTCCGCCCATAGTCACTCCCAGCCCTCGCTGAGTGGCGGTTGCATTGCCTGCCTTTCAGAGATAGGTTCGATCTTTTTTGAGGGTCCCAAGGTGGTAATAAATTAGAAATATTTCTACAGGTAGCTGGTTCTACAGAGTGGTAGTGTGCGACACAAATAGTCTTTAACAACCTTTGGAACTAAAAACTCTTGGAAAGACAGACAGAGGTGATAACGATGAAACTTTGTATTATGCGTAACCTTTGTCATAGTAATAATTAAAATAAATGCGATAAAAGATGTATATCACATACAAAAATACTGTACACTATTTTATATATTATATTAAGTCAAAGATTTACATTTAAGATTTACATAGTACCACATAATCACATGAATACCTAAAACTAGAGTTACAGACCGTAACAAACATGCCCGAATCTAAGAACATTCAATAAACTGAGCTGATCTTTTTATTCTGTGAATATAAATTGTTATATATTAAGATACTAGAGCTGAAGTTAACGCCCAAATCCCCAAGCGACAATACGTACGTGTAGAAACTCTTCTATTAAGTAAAAAGACATATTTACGTTTGTTCTTAAGAAACTATTAATTCAATGATTATAGCTCCTTCTTATATAACGGTATTTATGTAACTAAGCGAACAAACTTATAGACAGAAATTAAAAGGTTACTAAAAAATTGGATAATCAAATCAAGTTTTTGAGAGCCTCGTAGGTAAAATGGTTGTATAAGTCTAGCACGAAGCAAGAGGTATCGGATTCGAATCCCGATCCAAACAATTATAATTTATAATTTGTTGAGCCTCTGGAAGGGCTAAAAAGTGGGCGGGCGAGTGTCTTAAGACTGTCACACCCGTAGGAGAACCATACTGAAGGATTTGTTGACGCACAAATTTGTCGGCTAGTCCAAAAAGAAATCACGAGCTTACAGGATACTCAGCATGAAACGGTATTTGTGTTATGTTTCGCTGAGTGAGTAAGGATATAGGAGGCCCTTAAAAATTCCGCCCTTAAAAAGCCGGAAACAAAACCAATGCGCACTGTGGTGCGGTATTCCATGGGCGGCGCTGTTTTTTAACATAAAGGACACACCCACCTGCTACATTGTCAGTAGAAATCTAAATTAAATTGCCTTTTACTATCATTCATAGTGAAGATGTTTTAACGCAATTACAAACGAGATATAGATAAAAATGGAATAAGCACTCAAGGAGATATTTCAGATACTTTAATAAGAGAGAAATAACATTTCCAAGCTAGCAGCTATCGGCATTTATCTGTGCAGTGTCACAGACAGACGATGATATTTTATATATATAACGAAGCCTCTTCAGCGGTTTCAGATAGCGTAACGTAGGAAGTTAAAACACGATTTTTCAATATTTTCATGGTTAATAAAATAATAATCCATTTCTTAGGCATAAATTTACGCAATTAGCATTCTGATCCGGTCAGCAAAGCACACGTGGCCCAGCTGTGACTAGGAGTGTACATGGGCGGTTGGCTTATCTAGGTTATTATAATTCTCGTATATCTACTGTTTTTATGAATATTTTGAGTTTATTAAGATGGGAATAGATTTACCAATAAGATTTTTTTTTATTTAAAGATAAATGTTTTCGTTACAATAATAAAAATATTTTTTATGGTATATCGGACAACGGAGCAGGTGTGTCTCCTATGTGATAAAAGAACACCACTGCCACTAGACAGCCACGTCACAATTTTCAGTTTGGTTATGTTGCCGGCTTTTTATACCGCTTTAGAAGTATAATTTGAGACCCTTCGATCATTCACTCAATAAAACAGTATAAGTAACGTTTTACGCTGATAATTCTGTGAGCCATGTTATCATTTCGGACGAGCTGGCCCAATTAAAGCATCAGCATATGCTGCAGCATGGCTCTGCTAGGGATGTGACAGTTTTGAGACAATCGCCCGGCCACTGTCAAGCTTTCCCAGAGACCGAATAAATTATAAATTGAATTATAATTTTAAGATTAGGGCTTTATATTTTTTTTGTAAAAACAAATATTAAGGAACCCTTTCACTTTGTTATAAGAAAGCAACCTATAAATCGCATATCGGAGAAGCGGAAATTGACAATATTTCATAGAATAATGAAATCGATATCAATTTGAGCGAATTAATCTGAAATCGGCAGATTACATCGCCCGAGCGGCTGTTTTCAATTCGTTTTGTGTAATCCATTTTAGAGCATCCCCTATTCCAACTCGCCCATGACGAAATGGGGTATATGTTTAGTGTGTTTTGTTTGTAACACGATAACTTCTAAATAAATTAACTGATGGGCGGAATTTTCGCTTGAACTATGACTTATATATCATCATCATCGTCATCAGCCTATCAAGTCCACTGCTGGACATAGGTCTCCCCCAAAGACGCCAACCTATTACGATCTTGAGCGATCTAGATTGCCCGGAACCTTCATGAGATCGTCTTTCCATCGCGTGGCGGGACTTATATATAAATTGTTCCAATTTATAATAAAGATATCGTACTGCGAAGAAGAGTTTTTTACTATTTCTTGGGAATTAGGCATTGATATAAATTTTTTTTAAATTAAATGTACAAAAATTAAAAAATAAATACATACAAATAATTTTATCCCACCTGTGTCTTGACTATTTTTTCCAAAGGTTGACGTATTTGTTCTTTATCTTTAGTTCATACTTTTAGACTTTTAGACGTACCTAATTGACTGTATTTGAAACATTTTTAATTTCATCAAAAACTGCAGAAATAGTCAGTTCTAGTAAAATATATTTATTATTTCGAGCATGGTAATAACACTGGCTTAGGCTTGTACTGTTTTCATATATTTCTATAAAAAAATCGATTACATTTTTTATGACCATCAAGCGGTAAACAAGCAGGCCGTTCACTGTGATAGCGGTCTTCGCCCATGGACACAACCGGCCACTGCTGGGCCGCCCTACGTTTCAGGCTTTTTGCGGATTTATAGTCTTTTCTTGAAGGTCCACAAATCTTGTGTAACAAAACTAGAGAACGATTCTAACAAAACAATTAATTTAAAATATATATTTAAAGCACAAGATAGGTTATTATGGACAGAAAACGTATAAATTTCGAGGAAAATGGTAAAATTAATTTTCCATACAAACCATAGTAAATTAAAACAATAAAAGGCGATAAATTTTGACAGAATAATATCTGTCGATGCTGTATCTAATAAAAGTATTTTATCATTGAAACTTGTCTATGGTCATTATATATTTATCGTTTAATAACAAGCTAAAATGAAAAATACTCTATTTCATCGAGGCTTAAAAAGGCATATGAAAATTGAAACTGTAGAAATATGCACTGCAAATTGCAACAATCCTGAAATTCAGCGTAAAAAAAGGAAAACTATAAGATCCAATATCCCAGCATGTAGCTGCAGCTATTCGAGCTGAATACTAATTCCTAGAAGATGGCTTTAGAATCTAATAGTGCTGATATCGTATGAAGTGATGTTTCTCGAATTTTAAAGTAATTTATATTCCTTAATTTGATATTCAAAAGAATAATATTCAATAAGAACCTTGTTGTTCATACCTATAAAACCTCTTTAACGAAATCTTTTTCGCTAGATTTTTTTAATGGAAACGGTGGCAAACGAAGGCTCACATCTCCGCCCATGGACATCCCTAGCTCAAGAGCTAGGGATGGCTGCAAGCAGTGCCGTGGATGCGTTGCCAGCCTTTTTTAGATAGTTTAATGAAATAAAATATATCTTACTTAAAACATTAAAGTCACTGCTTTGTTAGACTTTTCCAACAATGCAAATGCATTTCAGCGAGATAGTGACAAGGTAAAAAAAGCTATTTCATCATTAAAGTATGTTTATAAGTAAGAGTTTAAACTTTTGTTTAGTTAAACGCGTGAAATTCAAACTTGCTTTAAGACTTTAGTCTACACATTAAAACTGTTTAGTACTATTCTATTCTGTGCATAAATAACTACTAATCCTAGGATAGCTTATTCTCTAGTTTGATATTTTTGGTTATTCAGCGAAAGAGTACAAGACTGGTATTTATAGGCCCGTGGTATCCTACCGGATGAGGCGAGGTATTAGTGCATCAGAATAAGTTTTAGCATAAGCTCTACCATGGGAGAGAATAAAATAAAGTATATACAAATATATAATTTTACAGAATAAGCCCTTTCATTAGTAAATTTATATTACCAATTTTGTTTAGTCAAAATTTTTATTATTTATTCATAGCGGACAACGGACCAGGTGGGTCTCCCATATGGTAAGATATCTCGTAATCGCCGCCTATGGACAATCACGCATTCAGCCTATGGACAGTCCACGCATTTTTTGTGTTGCTGGCTGTTTTAGCTAAGCGGCTTATTTAAGGACCTTCAATATTCTCACTCACTCAGCAAAACACAGTAGAGGTACCGTTTTAAGTACAACTACTGTTTTACCCTAAGTACAGCATATTCTCCAGGATGACTCTCCCACGAGTGAAACGAAAAAAATGGGAGGAAAACAACCTGAAAGCTCATCTAGAAAAAGCTGCAAGCCTCCGATGGGCTGTGGGTGCATTGCTGCTCCTTGAACAATAGGTACGCTATGTTTTGAAAATTGATTCCACAAATTGCACAGCACGATATACTTTGAAAAGTTAAAAAAACACTCGGTCATGGAACGATAACATGATATTTGTTAAGAAATTCAGATATCTCCATTTCGTTAGGAGTAACACCTATCTCTTTCCGCGGTGGTTTAAAGAATCCCTTTACTTTGAAACCTTTTAAAAATTAATTTCACATAAAGACATACATAACATCTGTCTGTCAGTGTCAAGGATACGTCCGGCGGTAGATGTTGGCACGATGATCACACTCACGTGACTGTGGGTGTATTTTTAAGAAAACCGCTTATTTCATAATATATTCATAGGTGAACTGGGTGGTACTTTTTCAATTTCACACTATCAAATTGTAGAGCCACTATTGACTTTTAATATCTGCTTTGGCGGTAATTTATAAAAATTCTAGATTTTTCAAAATAAAAACAGTTATTTGATAGTGATTATACTTTCTTTCAGAAATGAATCCGTAGACGAACTAAAGTCACCGCGAAATAGCCCGCATGACAATTATCAAGCTAAGGTATCAATGTCCTGGCCATATTGCACGTAGAGCAGATCGCCGATGGTTCGGAAAAGTGCTCGAGTGGAGACCACGAACGATGTCCACCAAAAAATTGGACAGATGACCTTATTTAGATCGCCGGAAGACGTTGGGTGCAGGTCGTTTCCCACAAGTACAAATAGAGGTCCGTAAGAGAAGCCTATTTCCAGCAGTAGACGGCTACTGCTAAAATGATGATGATAATGATAGGTTGTATAATTTTTTTTAGTTTATCATTAAAAATGAAATAACTATTCAAAATTACTTGTGCATCGATTTGTATATTAAAATCGAAATAGTTTCAAATTAAATGGTTTAATCAATTATTTTTATAATTTAAAATTACAAAAGACAATGCCTTGCAACAAACTAAAAACTTAATCACAAAAACTATTTTGCGAAAAAGAAATTATCTCAAAAGCGACGTAGCACCATTGCCATATCGCAACGTATTCCAACGACAAGCTGTCGACGAAATTGAAAAACCGCCCGCCCCGTGCTAGAGCCCGGTTCGCCCTAGCATTAAAATAGCACTGAGCTTGTTGTGAAGTGTTAAAGTTATCTCAGTGGAATCGTTCGAGCATGTCAAGAGGTCCTTATGGCGTCGATCAGTGATTAGAATCATTAGTATCTTCCGTGTTTAGGGATTCAATCGTTAAAGGAATTGAATACTGGTGAAGGCTGTATTCATTAATTTATACAATCAAAATCATTAACCTATATTTGGCACACACGTTCGTGCTTCCTAGGTTAACCTCTCGGATTAGAAACAACATATGTGTCAAAATTATAAGGATAATTTATTATAATATAATGGCCAATGGACCAGCCGGGTCTCTTCTATAGTAAGAGATCACCACCGCCCACGGAGTAAATCAGAATCTGCGTTTTTCCGATTTTTAACGCCACTTAAGCGATATATTTTCAAAGGCAGTGAAACAATATTCTACTGTCTTGCATTGTTTTCTATTGCCGTTTTGCTGGCATTCTGTGAGCGCGTGGTATCACTTCGGGAGAGCCGGCCTAGCTTTAACACTAGTAAGATGATGTTAATACGCTCGTCCGGCAAGTCACGCTCTTCCAAAGTCCGAGCAAATTTTTATTTTTAATCGGACCGAGGATCAAACTCAATACCCCTTGCTCCGTGGTAGGCTTATATGAACGTAAGTTAATAGACTATTTTGTTTACTTCATTTTATATATCCATTTTATTCATACCACATTATGTATTACATTATTGTGTGCATCATATTGTGTAATATATTATGAAATCAAAATGAAATAATTCCTATAAAATCACTACCTACATATTAATAGTAATGGTGTGGTATATATTATTATATATTAATAAAACTAAAAGCCAGGCTATTTCAAACAATTTTGAACAACAAAAAATAAGGAGGCTTATTGATTTTATGTAAATATTTATTTTATAAATGTATAAATGTTTCATAGAAAACTTTTTGAAGTTTCACTGGATTTCTAACGTCAAACTGACGCACTGCTTTTCTCCAATATAACTAATGTTAAACAAAACCTGGGAATAAAAAGCGGGATAGCCAAACTATTTCAGAGACAACAGAGCGTAGTCCGGTCATTAACGAAGTAAGGGCGTAACATTAAAGCCGAGAGCCGTCTAAAAAAGTAAATGCAATCAAAACTGGGAAGTCTTAATTGTTGGAAATAAACGTGTAACGACGTAGCGAAACAGATAGGAATGCGGCGCTGCCAAGTCATACCGCGGCCAGATAACCTTCTCCATGCTAAAAACCTTTTTGCACCAAAAACAACACCTTTTTTGAATAAATACATAAATATTACCAAAAATACTATATATGTAATGAAAAAGGTTTTACGTTTCTTTATTCAACGCTAGTCTGTGGGATTGTCGTAATTAGAGAAAACTGTTTTTAAATTATTAATTAATGATGTGATGGGGAATTGACATAACGTACATAGAAACCGTAAAAATTGATTCTCTATTTCAAAATGAAAGTTTTCGTAGCTGGACTAAAAATGTGTAATTTTTTTTAATGTTTAAAAAAATCTTTATATAGCAATTATGTGTTTAAGCGACGTGAAAAGCCGACAACAGCAGCAAAGCGCGAACCGTGGTATGGTTGTCTACTGTCTGTTCTCTTACCATAGTTGTCACAGTTGTCCACTATACAATTAAAAAGTATATTTTAAATAAAAACAAATATTTATTAAATGGAGATATATATTTTATATACAAAAAAGAAAACTATTTGAAATGGATTTGTGCAACGCAGTCTTACACAAGCTTTGTAGGTAGCGTTGCTTTCTTTTTATCGCAAGATATGTACGTCAAATGATTTTTTTATATTTTATAAACACGACGGCAAACGAACAAGAGGCTCACCTAAGGCAAGTGGTTCACCGCCCATGGACACCCCGAGCCCTTGCAGAGCCACGGGTGCCTTACCGAAATGATTGAAAATGGGAGGTATTTCAATAAACTAGAAAGCTCTATCTAATGATTCGTGGTTGCTATAGTCCAAACGCCAGTTAGGCAACGAGTGCGTTGCTGGTTTTTATGGATACGCTCTTTTATTAAACTCGGATCTTAACGGTTTGCCTACGGAATAAGGTTTCACAGCTGAAGTTTTAACTATCCTTCTAGTTTTTATCTCCAAAATAGGTTTTACGCAATATTTTCGCTTGGGATCGGGACGTTGATAGTTCCAGTTGCTAATGGTTATGTGCAAATTATTATAAACATGGCATAAAAATATGAAACTAGAGTTTCTTGACTGTTGTAAAATATGGTTATGTTTGTTAAGTAAAATTTCTTTTTAAAATTGTAACACTACGGAATGTGTTTAACAGTCTGTATCTTTAGTTTTTATATGTGAAATAAAAACCTTTGACTTATTATTCTTATTTTTATGAAAACGCTGGCAAATGAGCATGAAGCTCACCTAGAATAAGCGATCCTCTGCCTTTGGACAACCGCGATATATTTCATGCATTCGTTGTGTTGCCGGCTTTATACGCCGCTTAAGGCAATTTTAAGGGCCTCCGATATCCTCGATCACTCAACGAAACAAAAAGAAGCACCGTTTCAAGTAAAACTACCATTTCACAGTGAGTATTCTGCGAGCCCGTGGTATCACATCGGATGAACGGGCCCAATTAGTGCGTTAGCATATGCTTCTGCATAGCTTTACAAATGTACTTATACTCAGCTCAAACCAGTTAAATAAGACAGCTACAATTCCAACTGTCTCTAGGTTAGGATGCAACGTAATAAAGAAAATATTTTGAT
Organism: Delias oraia; assembly: GCA_018230265.1. Lineage (NCBI taxonomy): Eukaryota > Metazoa > Arthropoda > Insecta > Lepidoptera > Pieridae > Delias > Delias oraia. Next base: position 15,255 of record DWCF01000831.1, read on the forward strand.
ACAAAAATCGTTACTGGAAAAAGCCGCGTCACTTTTCGCATAAATATTGGCGCCATCCCCTCTCCCGCCGCACAGAACGTGCCTCCGAATGATATTACGAACTAATATGATGCTCGTATATGATATTAACAGGATGTCAAACAATGCACCAACTTCATGATTATTATATGTATATATTTTTATATAATACTGTTTTTTATTATAAAGCGGGTACATGGTAAGAGAACACCACCGCACATGGACAACCGCGCCACACTCCACACATTGTTTCTGTTGCCGAATTTTGACGCCGCTAGAGCAGCATTTTTAAAGGCCTTCGATATCCTCACTCACACAGCCACACACAATAGAAGCACCATTTCAAATACAACTACCATTCCGCACTAAGTATTATGTGAGCTCGTGGTATCACTTCGGACGAACCGGCACATTTAGTACGTCCGCATATGCTTCAGCATGACTCTCTCACTGGTTGCTGTTACCGACAAACGTGTTTTTGTCTCATAATATTTAAGTACAAATATTGATTTTAATAGGTATGGAATTATGGTAAGAGGAAAATTTAGATTTATATATTTTTAATGGTATAGCGCACAACGAAGCAGGTGGGTCTGCTATATGGTAAGAGAGCACTTCCAGTCACAGACAACCGCGCCAGAAGCCGCGCATTGGTTGTGTTGTATGCCTTTTCAATGCTGATTATATATTTTTTTAAGCATTGCATCAACACTTAGAAGTATGAAAAATTATGTTGACTGGTCCTCAGATCTACTAAATTTCATAAAAATTGCCTGAATCAGGAAAATTTTTACATAATATATTTTAAATAGTATTTTTGGTGTATATGCTTTCTTTTTAACACAATCGGATTGATAGCCATGATATATAAACAGAAAAACTTGGTTTTTTTATTTATATAGTAAACAACTGGCACACGGATATCGTAGGAGATCAACGCTGCCCATGGACAACTATGCTGCAATTGGTACTTTGATAGCTTATTTATTTAAAATATATAAACTCGGATAAGCAAAGTCTGTGTCACGTCTGTAACAAATGTAACGTAAAATGCCACTCAGCTGACATTATTCTTGACAATTATTGTCAATTTTAACCACGGAAGAGCCCTGCTGAAGCATATGCTGATGCAGTAATTGGGCCGGCTCGTCCGAAGTGATACTCAGTGTTTCTCAGAGTGAGTGAAGATATCGGAGGTTTTCAAAAATGCTTAAAAAACCGGAAACACAACCATGTGAGGACTGTAGCGCGGTTATTTTTTTTTTGGCGGTCGTGTTCTCTTACCATATAGGAAACCAGGTTCATAGAATATATATATATATATATATCCATTGTCCGCTGTATAAAAATAATAATATGAATTTAAAAAATACAAAACCAATAAATTGACTAGTGATTTAAAATATTATGTAGGTAAACAAACTGACTACAACCTGTGTACGAGATATCTCCAAATAGTTAGTTTGACCTCCAACGTAGTATGGAAAACTATAATTCATATTTTTGTTATATATAATATTAGACAACATAGATCTTTTATTTAGTCAAAACCTATTGTAGTATATTGAGTAGTTTGTTAGTGTTTAAATAATCCGCCCTAGAACATCCTCTACGGTGGGCGGCGTCGCCCCAAATATAACTTCAATTTGCAACTATATGATTGATGTAACTAAACATTTAACTCATTACTTATATAATTGTTAATTCTAGATGTGTTTTTAAAGTAATCTGTCTCGCTTTTACAACAACAAATGCACATCAGCGAGAGGGTGACAGAATATAAAAGTTTTGTTTCAAATTTGAAATAAATATAAATACTTTTTTTTAATATGACAGATGTGATAAAAAATACGGATTATTTGCGTTAAGCGTTAAAGTAGATAAAATGAATAAAATATTATTGAAGGGATTATAAATTGAAATAATTATTTTTAAATGTCTTTTATCTATTTTAAGGTGAGTTGTTATAACTTTAAAATAAATATTATATACTAAAATAAAATATCTCTTGTAGGAGCAACACTCTTTTGAGAGCCACATAGCTAAGTGGTTATAAATTATAATTCAATTTATTAGGTCTCTCGAAGGGCTTGACAGTGACCGGCCGAGTGTCTTAATACTGTCATATCCGTGGGAAAGCCATGCTGAAGTATATGCGGACGCACTAATTGGGCCGGCTCGTCCGAAGTTATACCACGATTCACAGATTCATCATCATCATCATTTCATCCGTAAGACGTCCACTGCTGGACATAGGCCTCCCCCTTGGACCTCCACGAATAATGTCATTTGGGGGATATTTTCCATAATATTTGACTGGCAGACTTACAGATTTCACTCAGCGTGAAATTGTAGTTCTACTTGAAACGGTGCCTCTACTGTGTTTTGCTGAGTGTGTGAGGATATCATTGGCCGTTAAAAATGCAGCTTTAGGGACGTAAAATGCTGAGAACACAACCAATGCGCGGAATGTGGCGCGGTTGTCCATGGGTGTTGGTGTTCTCTTACCATATTGGGAATTAAAAAGAATTATTGTCATTGGGAAAACAGTTAATTTGTAAGTTAACCATTGTCCGAATATTTTTTTTCGTCCGTCTTTTTTTTTATTATTAAAGATAATCTATATAATAAATAATTTTTCGGTATCTTTAAGAAGCATGCAATAAATATATGCGCTAGCGCAAGTATTCATATATTTTAGAAGCACAGACTGTGATCTTATGCGTTGTAGTGTACGCGCAGATACTATTCTGAAATGATAAATCCAGTTGATTTATGAATCCCAAATCACTGACCTGAATTCCATAATTACGAATCGTCTTACCGATGCTTTCAATAATCCCTGTAATCAATAAACCCTAATAAAAGCAATCGCCGAATTTCCAATCCACTAATGGACTTGCCTTTGCCTTTGGAACACGTAAAAAATATAAAAAAAGGAAACGTGCAACATTCTTGCTGTAGGGAGTGCATTCAGGGGTCATGCACAGTTACAGTCACAGACCGACCATAGATTACATCAAAGTATCTATGCCCAATCTTTGTACACGTTAAATTGTTCTCTTGACATCGTTTGAATTCTCAAATACACAAGGGCTAACAATGCTTTGTCACAAGTCGATCTTTCAAATTCAAACGATTTCAAAAATAGAATCTAACATTAAGAATACAGATTATATCAACATTAACAGTTAGTGAAAACATCCAAACACCGATAGTGGCAAGAAAAGGTGATAGAAAAGAGAAAATAAAAACACCAGAGGGGGGTAAAGGGGGGGCGGGGGCAAAACATTGAATTTGGTAAACACCGATGCGACGCGATACGCTTTTCGCCGGCCGGGCACTTTTGGGCGATTAGTTATCAACTAATATATTGTTAGGAAAATAATTCAGTGGTTTCGATGCTGGTTTTTTTCTAACCAAATCTATCTATCTGTAGAAATGTTTATTTATATGAATTTCGTAAACGAAGCGGTCGGTCGAAACAACTTTAACCAATCCTCTGATAAATAAAGTTGTTATAGCCACGTGTATTTTTTCATTAATTTTATTTAGTTTAAGAATTCTACTAGTGTTGTCAGGTAAATTTTACACGTGAAATAAATTCATACATGCCAGTTTTCTACGTTATTGACTTCAGTACTGAGTACAACTCAGCGACGCGAAATTTACTTCTGAAAGCATTTTATAGAAAATAGAAATGTTCATAGAATATTAAGCTTTAATATTTTACCTATCAAAGATCCTTTTTATATAAAATATTAATTCCGAATTGACAATTCAGTATTTTATGTAAACATTACTTTTATTTATTATTAATTATAACCTAATAAATTATTAAAATATATTTCGATTTTAAATATAATAATCCTTTTTAGATAATCGCAAAGATGCTGAATTTAAATAAATTCATATTTTTCATATCGTCTATTCGACCAGTATCATTTTGTTCGACTAGTCTGTCCAAAGATAAGATTTATAGTCTGTATTCGATATTTATGTATAGACTATTGGTGCAATGTAAACGGTATATAATCTTCGTGAAAAAGGTTCAAACTTTCAGACGACTGCAGTGCGTTGCCGTAGTACCTACTGCACTGCTTACTCATATCTTAACTGATAACATATTGATCCATTAAAAATCGTTTTAATTATCTCCAATTCCTCGTTTGATCTTTTAAACTACTATTTAATACAAATATTTTTTATATTAATACAGTTTTTGGTATGTATTTTAAAAATTATCAATAATTAACTATTACTGCTGTAAGAAATATTGCTACGCCGTAGCTGCCTACGACGTTATGTGTTTTACCAAATTTATACGTGGTTACCAATAATTTACACTAGTAATACTTTTCGAATATAGTATATTTATAAAACATATATTTGTGACTATTTTTATTAGAAAATTATTTTTATTATACTGAAATACAACTAAGATTTTATATATTCATTAATTGAAAGAGTTTATCACGCGAATGCTTTTAGCCGTGTAAGATGTCTTAAATTGTACGTACATATTAAGAGCGAGCTAAGAAAGCAGTGCTCGGAAATACTTGAGCATTTTAAACAAACATTTTAAGCTGTGTTTCATTTCGCCTGAGACCGTACGAATATAGTATCAGCATTCTTGAACGTGGATAGAAAATCGCTCGAGATTCAATGAGTTTATGTAATGCACATGGGATAAACAAGCGAATCTATAGAGCCTTACTTCCGCGGCGTTGCGACGCCCTAAACACCCTACCTTATTGATCTGTTTACAAACGTACACTTAACACAATTTTTTAACACGTGGCGCCTAGCACTGAACACAATTGGAGCCCGAAAATACCCGGGCGGCGGACGCGAGGAAGAAGCGTTACAGCCCACAACATCTGTTAATATGATCATTGTTAATTACATATGGGTTTGTTGTTAATATATTGTAGCAACCTGTCCCGAGGAGGGCGCTTGAAGGTAGGTTGCGACGTCGTCCACCATGCAGGCTCGCGGGAGGTCGGGTAGGAACATAATACGTTAGATGGCGCGCATCACGCGTGCGAGCTCCGCGGCGCGCCGCGTCCGACTGCCGACTGGACTGAGAGCGGCCCGCCTCGCCTCCACACCCCTCACACCCCTCGCACCCCTCACTCGCTCAGGGCTGTTAACTCGTCCGTTCTCTGCGACGCTGCTCTATGGCCAACTTTCAATGCGATATTTAAGACCTTATGATTTTTATTAAGGTTCAACTTCAAATCAACTGTTCGTTTTATTAACACACATTTCTCTTATATTTTTACAAACATATTATTTTTTTCAATATTTTCCAAATAATAGTTCAAGTATCTCGTTTCCAAAAAATTCTATAATCATATGAACAGTTTCTAATCAAATAAAGACTTTCTAAAACGCCACAAAAAATTTAAAACTATATAGCACTAAATATAATTGATTAAGGCTGTATAGATCATAGTAAAACTAATAATATGTAAGGATAGAGATAGTTATATACTTAAATATACCTACTCATATGCATTAAACTAAAAGAAAATTACGTAAAATAAAAAAGAAAATAGATTTCCCTGTGGGTCAACCCTAACACGTTGTAATGCATTCTCGGTGCTCGCTGCGTCTCGGCGCCATTCGGTCCCGATCGGTACTCGCTCGTCGTCAGTCGGAAAGCTCTTTCATTTCCTACTACGTGACGTATCAGTGTAGCTAAACCAATCTATTTTCAACTCTATCATTTACGTTGAAAGTCGGAATTCAAATAACGTTAAACTCCTTGAGTATTGTATTCGACTTTTGAAATATCCTAATTTATCGAACACTCATTTAAATATTGTAGTCTTTATCACAAGGTGTTAAGGTTCCCATTGTATGTGTGCGTTTTCCAGCTGACTCGGCATAAATGTGTGCGTAAAAACACATCTTGGGCGGAACGGAGTAAGGTTTGGGCGCATTTTTTTAGAGCGTTTCTTTTGGCGTGTTTAAGAATATCTCTCAGATTTTAACGTTGCAGTATGGTTTAAATTTCTCCTTTTTGGTCAAACTGTCGACTAATAATTATTACTTTTTTGAAGTTACTGGGGAAAAAAGTTTAGAAGAGTAGATATCAAGATTTTATTCAATAATGCTTTGAAATTATAGACTTATTTTTCACTGATAATTATTTAATATAGGGTCACATCATTTAATTTATACTGTCACATTGAAAATGTAATTTACGTGGTATTTTACTGGTATCATTCTCGTAACTAAATTAATTCAATTCAGAAAAATATATTATTCATGTAATCGAATAAATTCGTGACTTAATGATCTTTATTATATCTATAGAAGTACGTAAATTTTTATATAAAAATAATTTATAATACACAAATAGAAAATATTCAAAAAAGCTTGCTATTCATGCCCAAAATACCAGTTGTATTACATTTTAGCATTAATAATATAAAAAAGTGATACAAAACATAAAAATAACCTCACCAGTAATGAGCGATATTTTCAAACATATAAAGAAATATATGAAGCTTTATCTCTACACAATGATTTTCTTTTTTTTCCATGGATCGTGTGGTAAAAGGGGACCATAACAAGCCAATTGTGTTTGATAGGTCAAAAGAGATTGACCTACTTGAATATTGAGGAAAACAGTCTTATTTTTCCCTTACCACACTCTGAATAAGAGTGTTACAGCGATTTCTCTTTATGAGGATGTGTTTTACCGAAATAGATCCTAGTGGTTGAGCTACCGTGAAGCAATGGGTACTCGGTTCGAATACCAGTTTTAATACAATTTATACAGGTTTGTCTATTGCTGGGTAAGTTTCTTAACACTATCTCCCCGTGGTTCACGTAAATATAGAAACGAGTTACAAGTTTATGTAGAATAGGCGGTCCATAGACACTACCAGGCTCTGCTGGGCCCTGGATGCGTTGTCGGTGTTTTAGGGATAGTACTCTCTATTTTTGAAGGTCCAAGTCGTATTGGTTTGGACTACCAAACCAAAAGAGTTACTAAACTCTGCAGGTCGCTGATTCTACAAAGTGGTGGTCCGCGTCACTAAATGCCTTAAAAATGTGAAATTGTGGGACTCCAAACATTGAGGTGATACATAAATGTTAAGGATGTTTCGCTAAATGAATGAGTAGTTGACCCATTAGATCATATAGTAATGACAAAAGCCCATAAAACAACCGGAAGGGTGATTTTGGCACGGCTGTCCATGGGCGGCGGTAATCTCTACATTTACACGGTATTTGTGTAACACTGCATACGGACTTTTAGTATTATTGTACTATTTATCAGTTCAATGGCCACCGGATGCGAAGTCTATCCATGGATGAAGGACCACTTATCCTAGGTGATTTTCCTAATTTTGATGATGTTTTCATCATGATTTTTGTTAAAAACTAGTTTGAAAGAGAACGCCCAAATGGTAAATCAGCTGCTTCAGTGTGGCTCTCTTACGGTGTGATAACATAAAACTTTTAACAAATAATAAATTAGAAAGCTGAGCTTACAAAAGCTTTTAATTTTGAAAAAAATTCTCTCGGAAGCGGAAATCCGGGTAAAGTCGCATCCGAGCTTAATATAAATAACAATAATTGTAAGCGTTTTAACTTTTAATGAATCCATGCACTTTTACGGGAATCTGGAAGATTATTCAATGGATTCCGAAATGCGGAGGCTTAAGCAATTACGCTCAACCGTACACACTGTGATAATTTATTTCTAGCTGATTAGTGTTTTAGGCCGGCCAAGCACGCAGCTGCAGTGACAATTGTGATTTGACGATTTTGGGAATACGTATGTCATCATCATCATCATCATCATTTCAGCCGTAGGAGATCCAATGCTGGACATAGGCCTCCCCTTCAGACCTTTATGCATACCATGTATTTGGCATAATAAAAATAATGCATACCATGCTTGGGAGAAGGGTTGGCGATCGTAGTTAGGTTTTATATTACGCGGAAAACATTGCTACCCGCCCACCGGTTTGTCCCTTAGTCGCCTCTACGTCACCTATGCTTATGTGTTATAGTATAAATACCGCCTAATCAGAACGTATACATTTGTAGTTTTAGAAACGAACACTTGAAGCGAGCACGCGCGTTCTTTTATGCTACTAAGTGTCACAGAATAACTATTTGTAAAATAAGAATACTTCTGGTGCGACTGTGAAGTATTATTTATATAATTAAATTTAACGGGAAACATAACATAACCTAAGCCAAGCAAATAAAAATGTCGTAACACTAAAGCAATAGTAAAACTATGGGATCAAGGATTCACCCTTTTTATTGAAGTTACTAACGCTATCGGCATAAGGCCTCCACAGCTTCTCGCCGAGAAATGACTTGAGCCACCACTAGCACAAGGGCGTCTCCGGTGAGACAAGATCCTCGGCTTAGGCCGTCGCGGAAACGTTGGCCGCTTGGGCGGCCGGTCGGAAGCTAAGGAAGCACCCAGACCATATATCATATATTTAATATAGCAGAAGCATAGATAATTATTTATCTCATCAGAGCAGCATTTAACAGCATGTGCTCTGGCTCTTTTGTGGCACTTTCTAAAGCCAATTCTTATTCGTTTCTAAACAGTTGTATTCTATCAACATAATTAAAGATTACACTTTAAAAAAATCAAAATCAAAGGTCTTTGTGTCTCAGGTACAGACTTTGCATGAACACGACTAGATCTGAGAAGAAAAAGTTATGTAAATGAACTAGTTGTCATTTTTTATGCATTTAAGATTTTTTTTATATAAATGTAACTGGAGCAATTCATGCCTATATTCTAAGCGACAATTACGAATTATTAATTATTCTTTTCTAAATTTAAGATATGAACAAATTTTAATATTTTTATAACGAGTAATCATGGAATTGAACGAAAAAGACAGTGATTGATTGACTGTGTAAGAGTCTTATTTTTTAATCTAAAAATAAGCATTTTTATGAAAATAGATTGTTACCGCTTCTTGGTAGAAACCCTTAGTCGTAGTATGTAAAGAGCGCTCTCTGATATTGCAGCTAGGCGGGCGCAGTTTTATTCTACAGACTAACTTAATACAGATATATCGTATATTGTTTTTTATATTAGACTAATAATCTAAAAATATGAGACATGGATGTGTTCATTATCAGTATGTATCTTTAATTATTGACACATTCAAAAGTAGTAACGTTTAAAATAGTCTCAAAGGCGTTCTTTATTGTCAAAGATGCTTATTAAATCGGTTGGCGATAACAGGTAGGTGAAGTGGGAGTCATCCCAAGATAGGGCAAAATAATGAAGCACAGGCGACGCCCTGGGCTTCACCCAGGGAATATATATCCTTTAAATAATAGACAGAATGATATAGGTGTAGGGCTAAAATATATGGAAATATAAATAAATGGCTGCAAGAACTTTAACAATTATGTACTCCGTTTCAATGACCAAGAAAACAATCAATCACTTGATTAAGCGCCTCTGTGGCGTACCTGCACTGTGCGATAATCAGAGAATACTAAATCTAATATAGCACAACTAGGAGTCTCAAAATCCCGCGCCGTATATTATATTAGGCCGAGAACAGAACGGTTAAACGATTCCGCTCTCTTGTGCACTTTGCTTAAGCATATTTCATTCCTGTTTCATTCTGCTAATGCATGTGACCTGCAGCTCATTTGGTGAGAGCAAATGTGATTACCACTGGCTGACTAAGCTGAACACATTTGACACATACACCCTGTAATGTCCTGGTTACTGGTTACGTTAGAAATTAGTATTAAAGTCGTAGTAGTCCTAAAAATATTAGTATTAAAGTCGTAGTAGTCGTAAAGAAATTACTATTTCTTACTTTTGCAGCAGGTTAATGTGTGTTAATTGAGAGTAAATAATAGACTTTTACTGTCGTTTCTGTTTCCAGATACGTTTGATAGTTTGAGTGGATTTATTATATGTTATTATACCAAGTCAATAAATACAAACTATTTTCAACAAAAAAAATAGGTTTCTTTTCACGACATTTTAATATTTTATATATATATATATATATATATATTTTATACATATTTATATCTTTTTCAAGCGTTTTCAGAATTTAATTATATATTAAAATATTAAATTAATTTCAGAAGTTTGAATCTAATTGTTTTTGAATCTAGAGTGCTCTTGACAAGATTGTGAAATTATTACGTGCGTGGTAACAATAAATAATTAGTTCTTCTCGGCATATGCCCACTGTAACTTCAGTTTTGTGAGGCTGTGAACCTTAGCTTTGATCCATCTGAAAGCTTACTCATTTATTATTCATTCAAGCTGCAATTCTAAGCTCATTATTCGCTAGCTGATCTGAAATCATCTCACGAGGCTTATGAGCCTATATTATGAGCCCAATCACAGTTAGCTGCTATGTTTCGATATTTTTCTCATCTCATGAAAAAGGATAATATTTATCAACATTACATAGGTACATTTAATTCATCTTGGAAATTTTGTACCAATTTCAGACATTTTCTTTGCTTAAATAACATACTGAGAGTTCTTATGAATATTTTCCTCGGTTATGTCAAGCCATCAATAAAGAATAACGCGGTATTTACGGAAATATCCAAATAACCATAAAACTATATTCGCGCAATAGATAAGGGATGGTAGACTGTTGCAAGGACAGAGGCCACGCGCGCTCGAGGATAGAACCCACGCTGCAATGGGACCTCGATATTTACTTAATCATCATCATCAGCCAATCAAATCCACTGCTGGACATAGGTCCACTGCTGCTCCCAAATGGGGTTGTTTTGCCTTAATGACCACGCTTGGCAGGCGGGTTGGTGATCGCAGAACAGCTGCTATACTCGGAAGGGCGCTTAATATTTAATATAATAATATATCATTATAATTTCCTTAATTTCAATAATTTCTTTTATAAGTAACTGTGTTCTCAAGTAAAACTGTATACTTAACTGTATAGAAGTTTATAGTATAGAGTATTATGTAAAAATGCATTATTTAAGACGGACCAAAAACAATAATATGGCGCGATAAGCGAAAAGGGTAACTATCAGATGTAAGTATCAACACAAGCAGTAGAACATCTGCTTTCAACCATCATCTAATTCAGTATCAGCAATAGAAGAATAAAAGTAGAGAATAAAAGTAAAAGTACCGTTGAAAAAATCAAAATACAATAGATCCTAAAAAGTACATAATTAATTTACCTTCAAAACCTTATCCTTCCACCAATATCGTTGGCTTGTAATATATATTTAATATTCGTACCAGTTAGCCTGTCTGTGGAATACATCTCCAAATATATTAGTTATTGATTTTCTCATCTTTTACAACTCACTTATTTAGTTGCGTATTACCCGTTCTGAGTATCGCTAAAACCTAAAAAAGCCGACAATAAACCCAAAGCGCGGATTAGGACGCGTCCGGGAGTGGTGATGGTCTCTTACCATAGAAGATATCCGCCTGCTCTGTTGCCCACTAAACATAAAATGAAAATATAAACAGTGTGATTACAACTACAAAGTATAAATGTGTTTTGGGCCTCAGGAAGAGTGAAATCCTCTCTGTGCACGGTCGTGTGCTATCGTGAACATAAAGTCAAACGGGGAAATTAAAAAGAGTTACAGCCACATCCGCGCCGCGGGCCTGCGCTTTTTTCCGATAGTAATTAGTGGGAATATCAGTTTTATTCGCAACCCATTTTATCTCTAAATGCAATGTATTTACGACGCACTAATTATCATTGGCTATTTTACATGAACGAAACAACCAGTTATTCTCGATATTGCGAGAGCCTCGTAGCCGAGTGTACAATGAAGCCAGAGCTGTCGGGATTGAATCTCGGTCCGGACAATTATAAATTCTCTGTTGTCCGCTGTGTCATAAAAAACAAATACTAAGCCTCAATATGTCTTAAGAAATCTTTGTACCACAACCTATCTCTAGTATTTCCTCATATAAGATTTGAATGTATGTAATTGTAGTTCTTATGTACATGTATCAGTAGGTACAGATGCAAGATACAAAGTTAATCTGGCAAAAAAAATTAGCATTCATTCGCGGATTTCTCTTAAAATCTAACTTACACGTCATTTTAACTTCACATATAAGCTTCCTCCAGGTGATACAACCAAAATTTCTCGTGACACGTCTCCTACTTGGGTAAGCCACGTTCGGTTGGTGAATAGAAAATGATAAAGTCTTTAAAATATTCTGAAACCTCTTGCGGCTAGCCGGAATATAAATTCCCATCCAATATTCACAAATTCTCGCGGCATTCTAATGTTCAGTGGCAAATTGCAATTTTCTCATGCCGTACGTGTCGCCGCGTTAAATATTATATCTTTAAAAATATCGTCTACGAGTTTAATACGGAAATTCTTTTTAAAATCCACGCTAACGCCGTTCAAATGGTTTAACTCCTGCTCTTACATCGCAATTACGTCATTGACTTACATTTTTTATAGCAACACGAAAAATGTTTTATTTTATGTGTCTATATTCAATGGCTTCGTATGTGCTAAATTGACAGATGGTAGCGGTATTTTTGTTTATATCATATGTTTTTTATGGTATAGCGGAAGACAGAGCAGGTGGGTTTCATATATGGTAAGAGAATACCACCGCCCATAAACAACCGCACCACAGTCCACGCATTGGTTATGTTACCGGCAGTTTTAAAGGCCCAGACATCCTCAATCACTCAGCAAAACAGTCTAGAAACGTGTTTGAGTTTATTTTACGCTCTAAATTGACAATATTTTGTACAAGAATATAAGGAACTGAGAAGTTAACATCTAAATTCCAAGCGACTTTATCGCTGAATATCAATACTTTGTGGAATAATTATATTATTATCAATAAACTCAAATCAATATATTATATAATTGTAAGTTTATAACAATTTAATAATATTGTAAAAAAATAACCTCTATTTCAGATAATACATAGCGTAGTTCTTAATGTTTACAGTTAGGAAGCTACGCCGTAGCGTTCGTAGTAACTATAGCTGTAGAACATAGAACTATGTGAGGAAATAACACAAAATGCATACTAATTAAAAATATACATTCGCTCTGTTGATTAAATAGTTTATTTTAAAGATGGTACGTAAAAACATATCCTTTGCATCAATTTGCATTACTAAGGGCCTCCGATCCTCACTCATTCTGCGAAACAGAGTAGAAGCTCTGTTACACGCTTAGTCAAAATGTAAACAATTTCTTAATGTCTAAATGCGGTTAATAAACTATGGATATTTTTACACATCTACTAGTTTTCCAATCCAGGTAGGAAACTGGTTACTAGGTTTGAAAAAAAACCAATTCGTAACCAATTCGAGATTCGTATGAGACATTTTGCTCAGAGACATTTAAACGTACAAAAAAAGCAACCTTCTAAATCTTACCCTAAAGCGAGAAAAGCGGTGTTTTTAGCGCTCGCGGCGCTTTCCGCTGATTTATACATCGCTTATCGCCCGCTGAATTTATTTGTCTGCTCGCTGCAGCCCACTGATGGTGGCTTCATTTACACGGCCATTACAACATATAGACCTCCCTATCAATTAACATTATTATCTTATAACAACTTCGAGAGCCTCATAGTCTAATGGTTTTAAAAGTGTACCATGAAGCGAGAGGTACCGAGTACGAATCCCGGTCCTCGGACAATTATAATTAATTTATAATTTATTCGGCCTTGACAGTGGCCGGGCGAGTATCTTAATACTGCCGTACTTGTTGGAGAGCCATGACGCATAAATTGGGCCGGCTCGTCCGAAATGATACCACGGGCTCACAGAATACTCAGCGTGAAATGGTAGTTGATGTTGAAGGATAACGAGTCTTTAAAAAAATGCCGCTTAAGTGGCGCAAAAAGTCGGAAACACAACCAATGCGCGGAGTTTCGCGCGGTTGTCCATGGTGTTCTCTTACCATATAAGAGACCCACCTGCTCCGTTGTAAGCTATATTATAAAAAAATGTTTGATAATATAATATAATAATACAATATTTACCTTACTAATCCAATGTATAATATTCTTCATAATTATTGTAACAAAACTCCTAGAAAATGGTTTGATAGATTCTTATAAAATTTTGTGATTATATTCAGTAGATCTAAGTATAGGACATTCAAAATTATAAAACATACTTCATCATACCATATCTTTAAGAAATAAGGGTGGGCCCATTGTTTATTAATTTAATTTTTATTATTTTATTATTAATTGCATAACTCTAACAAGAAAAGTAACTTTCATTATTTTAAATAAAAGAAATATTCTTCATTTATCATTAAGTATAAATCTTCATAAAATACAGAACAACCCTGATTGATTGACCTTACAAATACTTGATCATATTCCATACATAACACCTTCCGTTTTAGCGTCATTTAATAGAATCGCCTTGTCTAAAGATTTGTAGGTCTTAACGTGGGTTGTCTAGGCTGTGGTAATTGTACAAATTATAAATATGTGACCGAACGCTGCGACGCGGATTTCAGTCGCATCACAGTGCGATCCGTTTTTCAGTAATGAAAACTGCCACGCTTAATCTATATCAAAGCTATCTTTACGTACAGTCTTTTTTAACATACAACAAAGTTAAATATTTAATTTGAAATTTCGTTTAATTACAAAAAAGCATATCGCATACTTATATTTCTTTACTAGAAACAATGTTTTCAATTCTCCATCACTGTCTCGCTGATGTGAATTCATTACTGCAAAAACGAGACGGAAAACTTCAAAATATCGGATTTTAGCAAGGTATATAATAAGCCTTCATAAATTATAGAAAAGATTCATCTCTGTGATGACAGCAATCAACCATTAATACTCGCATCAAAGTGTATCACTGCCAGACATAACTGAGTCTGTCTGTTAGACGTGTGTAATATTTTTTCTGATGATGAACAACTCAATTATAAGAAAACTATGGAAACATCCGCTTCACCGCATTGTACGATTATTTATTTACACCGTATGCAGATTAATAAACTTTTAATGTTCCACTGTTTTGTGGTCTAATAATTTTAATGGATGACCTCTTTATTCTTACATTGTTTTACGTGACCGCACTAAACTATTTTCGTATAAACAGAATGTATAGTGCACTTGCTGGTAAATAATTTTGTTATTTTAATTCGAAAATAATAGAAGTCACAATAATTAATATAACCCAATGAATCAGATAACAGATAAAACAAACGTGATCAAAATAGTCATAGATTATACAAAAACTTAATTAACAGGAACACAATATGTACAATAATAATAATGAAAACATTTTATAAACTCAAAGCCAAAACGCTTAGCCAAATATTAGCAAAAGCGGGCTACCGTGCAATTGCCTTTCTTTTTTTAGACGGCGTAGCTTTTTTTAATTTTAGGTCTTTTCGCATGAACATTGGCGGTTCATTTTGTTTGGAATATTTTTTGTTTTCGTTACAATTGCAAGAGCTAACCTTAATTAAATAGAAAAAACCTTTTTAATTTAAATCAATTCACTCCTAATTTATTAATATGGCATATCATTAGATTTTCAGGTCAATTACTGCTTAAAAAACGTGGTTGTCAAACTGCGGCTTCCAGTTTGCCCGAGGCAATGTAAATTGCATTAATAGTCAACTAGCTATATAACCTAAATGTCATAACCATAAACAGAATCAATATCCGAGTTTGTGTACGAATCCGACAGAAAGCGACGGTTACTGTGTAAATTGCGTTTAATAGTAAATTTAAGCGTATAGAAATATCACACATACAGACTCACTGGTAGTTATAAGATTATATTGAGTATGGATAAATGTGCAAACTCCTTAAGCACCTTTACATACTCTACGGCCCAGCCCTGGTACTCATGGTACACTGTCATGTGTGGCACTTGGCCAAAAAAGTAAGACGATTGCTGGCTTTAAATGTACTTTAATTGAAAAATCTTTTTCTATAATACAAAGTATAATAAACTAGTCTCCTGGTTTGTCTACTT
Organism: Delias oraia; assembly: GCA_018230265.1. Taxonomy (NCBI): domain Eukaryota; kingdom Metazoa; phylum Arthropoda; class Insecta; order Lepidoptera; family Pieridae; genus Delias; species Delias oraia. Next base: position 31,262 of record DWCF01000831.1, read on the forward strand.
GCATTATTAATATCTATACTAACTACATAGGGTGCGTTTGAGTGGTTTAGGTCTTTTATGCAAGACAGGTTACCACCAATATATGAATAAAACATATTATTAATTTACTATATAATTTATATTTAATCTAGAAGACAATTGTAAACAGAACTGGCTCTTTTTATACTAATATACTGATGGATCGACTCCGACTGACAATATAGTAAATACAATAAATTAAAGTAAGACCCATATAGACCTAATTTTATTTTTTCTTACTCTTATTTTTCTTAATTAAACTTGTAGCATCATCATTTAATTGTTGGAAGAAGGCTTTAGATGTTTTCAAAGATTTATCATTAGCCTCATTACTCAACTTAGTATTTCTATTGTTTGTAACTTTCACAACTTGCCCTTTCAGCCGTTGGAATGTCTTCTTTTTCCTTCGTTCCCTGTTTTTGTCTGTCTTTGACCTCTCATCTTTACTTATAAGATCACCTTTTTGCTTCTTCTTAACTTCCTCAGGAGCCAATAATGCTGCATCACTTGTTGCAACAGGAGCAACCTCTTCCATGGAAATTGCCGGGGTGTTGCTAATAATTTTAACTTCAGCTTGCGGTGCTTTTGGTGTGTAATGATAATGGCACAAAGCATCAAGCTTTGCAAATAACTTAGACATCATATCTCTAATTTCTTTATGACTCTCTGGTTCTCCTTCATCTTGTATTTCTCCAGATGCTGCTTGCTTTTGCTTTAAATACTCTGCTTCATATACTTGAGCTAAACTAAGTTTACTTTTAGAGTGATCCAAAATTTCTGGTTTTTTAAATGTCAATTGATCATCAACTGGTTTTTCTTTCTTTTCAACATCGTCCCATGCTTTATCCTTAATCCTCTGCTGGATAAGACCCTCTAATGTTATGGTAGTATGCTCAGTTATTATAGGGGCTGGTCTTGTAGTCAAATCAAAGTCAACAATTTCTTGAAGTAATGAGTTTTCTGGACGTTTTGAAGCATCAACTTCACCTTTGAGTTGCCACGGTGCTTCTTTGAGAGTTTTTTCTTCCAATCGAGATATTTGCTGCTTTAGTCTTTCCTGTCTTAGTTCAAATTCTGATTTTTTTACATCCTTGTTTTTAGTAATGTTGTTAGGCTCAGCAACACTCTCATCTGAGTCACTTTCAGATTCAGTATCTGGTTGTAGGCCAGAAAATTTAACATTTTTATCTTTTTTATTAGGTATAGTATCTTCAGGAACATTATCTGACTCACTACCTACATCTTCCAAATCTTTATTCACATAACTTTCATTATCATCATTGTAATCATCATTAAAAAAATCATTGTACTTCATATCCTGTTCAATCTCAGAATCTTCATTATCCATTTCTTCAAATAAATTAATAGACTCTTCATCATCATCCTTAGTTTTAACTTTTCCTTCCATCCTTTCTTCGTTTACTAAGAATTGTTCCATTTCATTTAATTTGAAGAATTGGTCATCTACAATTGAAGACTTTTTATTTACATTTCTCTCTCTCTTGCTTTGGGCATTTGCTTTACACCTGGGGCCAACAACTACTTTTTCTGTTTCAGAATTATCACATTCATTTTCCTCCATTTCTTCATCGCTATGTTCACTATCTGGTTCTGGTATTTCTACCGGGATAGTGAAATCGTTTTTATTTGATATACAATTGGCAACGTCCCATACTAACTGATCCCATCGCTCTGAGTTCTGTAATTCAATTTGTTGCCATACCTGTTCTACATCAAGTTCCTCTATGATCATTTGGTGCAAAGCACCATCTTTTGTTTTTTTCGATATTTTCTCTTCTGATTTTGTAAAATCATAAAGAGATTTTATTAAGTTTTGAATGTCTGCTTTAACATCATTTTGAATAACTAAAAAGTTTACTGGCTTTGCTGTTAAGTCACTGAACTTTTCTAATATAGTTTCCATCGCAGTTCCTCCTAATTATTTAGATAAATATTGTTACAATTACAATTTATTATGAAAATAGATATTTTAAAAACACGTGCGACACATAATTTCTGGTTAATTTACAATACAGAACAATATCTTGCAATTTGATATATCTGTCACTGATAATTGTGACAGATGACTATAGTCATATGCTATAGCATAAGCTGAATAATGATATGAAAAATAAATGAAGCATAACATTTTAATACTAGTTAAAATATTTCGTACACAATAATTAAAAATAATATTTTAGTATCATATCTAAGCATTTATAAGACAATTTTGTTAATTATTGCCGAGATAAGCCAACTTTATGCTCAGCTATTGATGTCAAATCATAAGAAAATAAATTTTTGTTCTGTGAACTACAAATGCTATTTTTCTACTCTGTTATATGAGTGTGAGTGCTTTGCCTTTCTTTTGCATAGACGTACTGCTATGCCAGATATTTTATTTTAGACAAAATTAAAGTTAATTATTTTCTCTTGCACTATAGATATACTATATTTAGTCGAGATACACCTTAAAACGAAGTGAAAATACTCAAGTAAAATTTAGTGACTACTACGAGACTAGAATAACATAGGATATCCGTGCAGGTAAAAAATCTATTCTACAACATCGACCAACAAAAACTTTTATTGAGTTGATCAACGCTCTTTCCGCATGAGTTCACAGTTGACTTTAATGTGCAAGCAATTTATAAGCCTTTTTCTTGTGTAGTGTTTGACTAATGACCAACTTGTATACCTGGTGTCTCAAAGTGAAAGGTGTTTTTTATTTACGAACATCGTGGTTTGTTCTCCTACTTACACTTATATTTAAAAAAGCCTTCACAATTCTTACAAACGTTAATGTACACTTTTATATATAGTAGTTTATTAGAACTATTAAATACATAATTGTCAATATTGTTTAATTCGTTTTATGAAACAGCAATAAACATTAATAATGTTTAATTTCTGTAATCTATATTAGGTAAAATGGATTCCCATGATCAAATAGAAATGAAATACAGTACAGGGAATGAAGTCGGAGGCTTGGAGCTATGTATAGTATGTGGAGACAGAGCTTCAGGTCGACACTATGGCGCTATTAGCTGTGAAGGTAACTAATGACATCATATAACTAAACTAAATTTAAATATTCTGAACATTCAATTTAAATACTTTTAACCAGAATAGCAACTATTATAAAGCAATGTTTTGAAAAGACACAATTGTTATATTAGTTTGCATTGTCATTGTTAAATTTTTCATAGTTTTGTAATAAAAAATACTGTACATATATAGGATGCAAAGGATTCTTCAAACGTTCAATTCGCAAGAAGCTGGGATACCAGTGCCGTGGTACCATGAACTGTGAAGTAACAAAACACCACAGAAATAGATGCCAATATTGTCGCCTTCAGAAATGTTTAGCATGTGGCATGAGAAGTGACTGTGAGTATTTACATTTGATTTTCTATATTTTTAAAAGTATCTAGTCTATTTACTTAAGACACATAAAAATACCTTTTATTTAAAATAATTCAAATCATCAAGGTTAAATAATCTTATATATTAGCAAATGAAACATATATTGTTTCTTTGGTTTAAAACCAAGGAACCTATGTAAACAATTACTTAGGGAAATTGGAGTAATGGGCTTTTCTCCACAATTCGACATCTGAGCACCCATGTTACGTGTGTAGCCAGGGAAATGATTCAGTAAGAAATTAAATGAGCAGTAATTCTTGCACTGTGTTGCACAGCGGTCCAACATGAGAGGAAGCCAATTATTGAGAAAGTAAAGGCTGAAAGGGATGTTCAACAGGCTGCATACTCCAAGCTGTTGGGACTCGCTAATCATTCTCAGGGGCAGGTATGTGTAGTGTTTATTATACAGGGTCTGTCGTAAATAAGTACTACAACTTAATAGATTTTGTGAACAACAGCTTGTTTTAAGTATTTTTTTAGCTGTTCTCCGCCCGTGGGCACCTGTAGCCCTTACAGGGCCGCTAGTGCGTTCCTGGTTAAGGGATAGTTACGCTCTTTTTGAAGGTACACAAGTTGTATTGGTTTGAAAATACCTCTGCAGAAGCTGATTTGATAGGTTGGTGTGCGGCACACAATGCCTTTAAACGCTCAGTTGTGGAACGACAAACATCGAGGTGATACAGATAAAAAAATTATTTGTTTCTTAATTTGTTAATTTTTAGATGAACCCAAAGGACGAAGGTAGTGAGGCTTTTGGAACAGTAGCTCCAGCTGCACCAGCTTTAAACTTTGCTCTCGCTGCTGCTGTTGCCTTCAACAAAGGCAGTCCTGGTACAGTATTAGCAATTTACACAAGTATATAATATAGTATAATATAGATAAAACCAAGTTCATACATTGATGAAGTCTACAACAAGATAGTATTTTCATAGACAAGATAAATATTAAAATAACCTAGGTTTAAAAGATACAAGGTAAAATTAGCATGCCACCATTAAAAAAATTCATTTAAGAAAATAGAGAATTTTCCCATGGGTTAGCCTTGCTGACGCAGTAATTGGGCCGGCTCGTCCAAAGCGTTACTACGGACTCACAGAATATTCAACGAGAAATGTTACTTGTACCTACTTGAAACGGTCTTTCTACTGGATTTCGCTGAGTGAGTGAGGATATCGTAGCCCAGAGGCCCATGAAAATTCCGCCTAAGCGGCGTAAAATACCGGCAACACAACCAATGCGCGAACTGTGGAGCGGTTGATGATGGGTGACGGAGGAGATCCACCTGCTTCGTTGTCCACTGTATCATTAAAAGAGAGAATTTTTATACGAATAATTTTATGAATTTGTTTTCTTTTATCTTTGTATTTTATTTCAGCTTCATACTTGAACAGTGCCCCGAATGAGCTGGAAGGGGCCAGGCGGCAACAGATCATATTGCAAACTCAGCTCGCCAAGAACCTATTCAAAATGGGACAATTCGGTTAGCATATTTCGTATCTTTTTTTACTAAAACGTTGGCGAGCGAGCGGGAGACGCTCGTCTAAGGAAGTGCTCTACCCATGTACACGTGTCAAATGACTAAATTACTAATAATAATGTCATATTTTGTTATTGACACCTAAGCAACCATGGTTCCAGGTTTGATGTTGAGTAAAAACAATTCAATCGTAATCACCTTGGTTTTAACATTTGTCTTGCTTGTGAAGTAAACAATTGAAATCTTCTGAAATGACATTGTCCAAAGTCGTGGACAGTTAACAACTTATGTTTTCACCTCAAATTAAAGGAAAAATGATACATTTCAGCAGCTTTTAAATATAAATTGTATGTACGTGTGTCAGGTGCTCTAAATGAATATCTGCAGACGGCATACGGAGCCACGCCCGCCGAGGTTCCAATGCACGCAGTCGAGGCTCAACAGCCTGACGGTAACAATGATATTAATTAATTAGTTAACTATTGGGGCGTTCCACTTGGATACCGAGAGCCCAGTCCGGAATATGCATTGCTGCCAAAAAGTAAACGTACTTTCTAACGATAACACTGGTCTTACAGGATGGCCGAATGAACAGATCGCGTCGTCGCCTTTAAGCTTCAGAGTGAAGTAGCATGTAAACATGAATTAACTGGCTAACTTGACTTACATCTGAGAGCGTATAGTACCGATCTATTCTGACTGATTTCACTATGACACACCATACTCCAAACCTAACCGTTTTCCAGGCAATCGATTTTCAATTTTATTTATAAATATTGCCAATTTTTTCCAATTTAATATGATATTTTGAAATTGGCCTGCCTTACTATTATTACTATTTGCTTATTACATGCAGAATAACCTGCACTACGAAATTGGTTACTAAAATCCTAAGTGAGGTACCTAAATACATTGTTCTGGACGGTTGAAAGCTCAAAAAGTTCAGCCACAGTTCAGTCGCGGCCCAAGCCGATGTTCGTGTCTCGCAGGAGACGCCCTTGCGCTAGTCGCGGCACAAAACAAACTCGGCGAGTCTATGGCTCGTTCCAAAAGTCCGCGAGAAGCTGTAAAGGCTTTATGCCAACAATTGTTTCGAAAAAAATGCTACGGATAATGTCTGTCCGCATAATTTTTTTTATAGTATAGTGGACAACGGAGCAGGTGGATCTCCTATATGGTAAGAGAACACCACCGCCCGTGAAAAACCGCGCACGGTTGTGTTGCCGGCTTTTTACACCGTTTAAGCGGCATTTTCAAGGGCCTCAAGATATTCTCACTCACTCTGCGAAACACCGTTACCGTTTCACGCTGAGTATTCTGTGGATCGAGAATTTACCTTTTACGTTCAGACACACACTTTACTGGCCAAGTGTGTCTCTGAACGTGTCTTACTATCTACGCTTAAATCACTAAAACAATTTCCATGATAACCGTCGTCGGATTCATACACGAAAGTCTGATATTGATTTTGTTTATGGTTACAACTTAATATATATAATCTCGTGTCACAATGTTTGTCCTCAATGGACTCCTAAACCGCTTAACAGATTTCGTTCATTATCAATTTTTAGGAATGTAATTTAATTGTTGAGATGATATAAAAAAACCAATATCTGACGTATGATGCGATATTTTTATTCGTTTTTCAAAAGATATAAGTATTCTGATTTAAGAAATTCACCTAACCACGTTCCAAATTCAAGCACGA
>DWCF01000832.1:0-37873 GCA_018230265.1 Delias oraia
ATAGTTTTATATGACAATCTTTAAATTATAATTCCATGTATAAAAATTAAATTTTTAATCAAAATTTCATTAACTGTGTTTTTCTTTTGCAGTGGAGGTGTGAAGTTTATAGATCTCAGCCCAGAGGAAGGTGAGTCATAAAATTAATTAAGTTGCCATTTAAGTTGTTTAGGTAAAATTTAAAAGTATCAGTATCAATAAGCAGTTTCAAAGTTAATCTTTGTAAACTAAATAGGTGTGTCTATTTTGTATAATTCCTGCATTATTAATAGCATAATTCATGATTATTCATCTCATTGAAACCATAGGAAAAATTACAAATGAAATTAAGTTTTTATAAGTTAAATAATGAAAGTGGTTGTGTTGTAAAGCATGCTTTTGGTTGTGAAAATTACCTATTATAGACATGAATATAGTCAATAATAATTATTAAATAATCTCTAGTATCTTAGTCGTATGATCATCTATTGATGATGATTATAGGAGCAACTGAATATGATGTCATAGTAGCACGTGAGGTAGGTCAATAAGAACGACGATTGCCAAATACATAATTATTTATTATGCCCGTTTTATTAAAAAGAAATTTGATTTCAAATTTCATTTTGCTATTTACAAATTGATGATTATAACATATTTAATAATTACCACTAATTGTAGTAAATGGTGTTTATATGTAAATACTTGTGGTAGTTGACACACATAAAAGACAAAGACACCCAGACTTGAGAAGAATACATAGTCATAAACTCAACTGTTTTATTATTTGGATGGGTCGACACTCATGTTAATTTACAATACTCTTTCTATATGGCGTTATTTAAATGTTACGCACTTAACAAAACCTCGTTTGTTTCCAAGCAAATATCTGAATCAACTTAAGCGTAAACCGCAAATTTCTCTGTTTGATTCAATAAATCGTCGCTTGTTAAAACATAAATGTCATGTGCGACATTATTGGGTGCATGTTTATAAACGTTCGTAATTTTCCAGTAATACTAGACGTCTAGGGCTCTGATTGTTTGATCTATATAACACATTGCTCGTATACATACACGCGTTGTTTCGGCCCGGACACAAGAATCACGTGTAACGTGACGTTTATTTTCGTTTTAAAAGCTTTGCAGAATTTCTGAACTGATCAAGTTTATCGCAGTCACGTGTCCCGACTATTTTCGATTCACGCGTATCTGCGAGAATTTTTTTAGATTATATCACTGTTTTTAAAGATATTATAAGTTGAATTGAATACAGCTGAGAACAAACACGTGTCCCATATTCCATCGGTTTATACTTTATAATATCATAAAGTAAATATTACAATTATTATCGTAAAATAACACGTTTAAAATGTAATATTAGTGTAGGTATTTCAATAATGGAAATGTTTTGTAATTATAAAATATGGTAACGTTCTCATAGGGCTTCACGGTTGATTACAAGCGTTTGACGCATTCGTCTCACGGTCATGTTCATGGCTCGCCTGGAATCTGGATATAAATACACGAGTTTACATTGTACTAGATAACTTTGTTCAAAATCAATTTTAAAAATGCGTTTCTTTTGTAAACATAAGCAAAATATGAAAATAATTAAGTACTCGTGCTGCGATGTTTGCTTTTGTGTTATGAAACTGTACAGCAATTATAATTAATGCTACTTAAGTGCAATTAACAGGATATATTTGAATCGCAAGTTATTTAGACGGTTGATTGCCAATGCAGGCAATTTGTTTTCGTTCAATTACAAAAGCGCAACAAATACTCAACGAACTGAATATAACCCGATATTGTCGCATCGACATAGGTTCTATCTCGTTCTCATCAAGTCTTCAGTTTTCATCAATTATAGGCTGACGCAACGAATTTATTTACAATCTAAGCTCATACATATATGCTAGCAATTTTATTCCAAAATCCTTAAGTTTGCTACTATTACAGATTGTAGATTTGAGTGTTGCAATCTATAAGAAAATATATTGAGTAATCAGACAAAATCGATATCTAAAGACAAAAAGTATTGTCGTCTTATTCAGTGCTGAAAGCACGTAGCCCTTTGTTTGATTTCGTTACAAATCGACTTTAGGATGTCCTTGCGCTCGTTTTGTTTTAATAGACATATTTGAACATTGTTTGTTTATTGTAAACGATTGTAGCGGAACCACGGCTTAATGTATCAAGCGATAAATGCTGTAAGGATTGCAAAAGATGCGCCGCAGTAGCAGTTGCTCTGGCCAACCAAAACGATTGTGGTGAGTCAAGGTCACCGTAGGTCCGCTATTACATTATGGCTATTCGAATTAACTAAATCGCATCAAAATAGGCTCATTTGTTTTGTCCTACAATCATTAGTTTTGTTTAATCGTATTAATGAGTAATTAAATGGCTTCAGACAGTTAATGACATTGCTACGTAAATAGTTATTGACGCGTAAAAGTTAGTCTCTTTTTTTACTGCTGAATTATACGCTCTCATACATCGGGATTTCACGTCGCGTCAAACGACGTGACGTTTGTCGGTACGACGTCCATTAAGCATCCGTGTAGGCTGCCAAATTACTGATATTTACATGATAATCTCAAGAACGAATGAAGCGGGATGAACTTTATAAAATAAATATTACGGTTTGTTTTATTATACATAGATGTTGTATTTAAATGAACGCAAATAATAATATAGTAATTTGTTAAGTAATATAATTTTGTAACGATAATTTAATTTGCGAAGCAATCTTTGATTTCACAAAGAAATTTATAATATTCTAAACAATGGTTGTATTGAGGATGCATGCCGGTAACTGATTAAAAGTAATATAAAAGATATAATTTCAAAATCGTTAGGGAATTAAGGCACGCGATATGCAGATTAATTCCTTCCGTCTTTACGTAAACGAACAGAGTAAGGATTTATTATCAAATATTTTGTCTCGATAGCATTCAATTTGTTAAACTTTTTTATTGATTGCCGTTAAAGAAGTTAGGAACATGTAATACCTAAATTTTAGCAAAGATTGAAGAATCATTTGGAGAATTATATTTTCCTTCGGAGGGAGATTGACATAAGTGTTACGTTCTAGTGCTGTATACGTTTTGGTAATTTTATAAATTTCATATCGTAGCTGCGATAACCCGTCTGCTTCTTGTATATTTGCCAAAACACACTTATCTAAATAAGATTCAATACTAAATAAAAGAGATTTCCTTGTACATACATTTTAAGCACTGATAGTCGATTGACTGTTGTCTTACGATTTAATTGACATTTTCTTATACGTTTTAATAAATAATATACAATTATATACATAAACAATTGCTCACCGGTCGGAACTCACTCGAAAGATAAAACATAGTGACGCTAAATAATTTACCTAGACATAACTGTTCTTATCTTGTCAGATATCGTTTTGCGTCTGTTTATTATGCTCAAGTACTATCATCCAAATAAGGTATACTAAGATAACAACCATAACAACTGAGAAGTATAATTCTTCACTTACACACACGACATACGGTTTTATTTACACATATTATGTAATGTATTACGGCTCTATTATATTAGACTCTCCTTATAAAGCTATCCAAGAGAGCGGCCTTTTTCACCGTTATAGAGAAAGATCTGTACAATTATATTAAAGTCACTACAATAGTATCATTAACTCTATGTATTAATAAAGTTACTTTAATGTGAAATATTATGCTACAAGTAGAACCTATGTATTGATAATTTAATGAAAAAGCCGCTTTAAGTTGGTTTGCTCTTTTATGCCATGCAAAGCAAAGCCCTTAATCTTCTAAACTTAAAACTTCTATGTAGCCACTGGAAGGACCCGCTCAAGACAACGTGAAAAGGTACTTGTACTGTGTTTTGTTGAGTAAGTGAGGATATCGGAGTATTAATGCCGCTTAAGTGGCGTAAAAAACCGGTAACACAACCAATGAATGGAATGTGGCGCGGTTCTCCATGGGCGGCGGTGTTCTCTTACCATACAGTATACCCATCTGCTCCATTGTCCACTATACTATAGAAATATATATCGTTACAATATAGAGCGAATAAATATATCGTTCCTATGGCAGACCAAACATCGGTGTTAATATCATCGCTTTAAAGAGAGTCCAGTTTATTAGTAATATCATGAGAATTAAAATTGCACGTTGACATGCAGAAATAAAGTTGCGATAAACGAGAAATAACGAAGTAATATCAATAAAATACATTATTATATATGTGCATATATTATTATTCTAATCTGAATCTTTTAAAATGATTTTAAATTAGCATTAAATTGGCTAATTAAGTAACGAGTTTGCTAATAGTTTTTCGAAGTGCGTACAAGTATGATTAACAAATTTATTGATTAGGGTAAAGTATTGATATTTAAAATATTACATGGGCAGGTCCTATGGGGTTTGCATTATTGCTGCATGAATGTCGTTAAATCGTTGCATTGTCAATTATCTCACTAATTTGTTACGAGTCATGGTAGGTGGTCACGCTTCGTGAACCACATGAGAGATAACAAGTTGTAAGTTATAACATAAAGTATGACAATTGACGTTCTTACGTAATATATGTATGAATCTATATGTAACACGTGCGAAGTCGAGAATAGGTACTAAATCAAGTTCATGGCTATCTCTTATCTTAATGTACAATATATTGTGTTTCTCATGTTTTATTATAAAGTATTCTTGGAGCATGTACGTTACTCAATATATTATATGACAAATATTATTATAATTATTATAGAAAAACATTACTAAATGGAAAGGTACTTTTTTATTTTATGAAAGGTACTTTTTCGGTATGTTTTGTACATTTTACCTACTGAATGATTAATTTTTTTTTAAATCGGGAGGTCAACGTGCAGGATGCTCATATCTCCGGTGTCTGCTTGACTCCGGATGCGTTGCCGGCCTTTAAGGGAACATATTTGTTTACAAATACCTCTGTAGGCGGATGATTATGTAGGTGCGCGGCATAAAATGCCCGAAATATAAGATACTCTTCTACCGAAATATAAGAATCTCCGTATTTTACCACGATTCGATGATGGATTCAGTTGTAGGTATTAAACCAAACAACAAAGAATATTCTCCATGATAAATGCTATAGAATAAAATACTGAGAGATACAAGATACCTATTATCCACAAACATAACTACTTAAGCTAGCTGTGCGCACAGTCTTTAATAAATTAGGTAACTTTTGTTATTTTATGAGTGGAGTTCTTATATCGTGGTCATAAATTTATCAGAAGCATCGTAGATATTTTATATATCGGTTACGAAACGTTGAAGTTTTGTGGTTTTTTTGTCGTGCTGTAAATTGTCGCCGCTGTGACAACCTCGGTCACGGGCCAACGAGAGTTTTTTATGCACTAGTACCTACGTCAATACTTTTCCGTGATCTAGTTTTTCCGCTTTGACTGTTTGAGTATGCGACGTGTGTGTCACGTCTGCAGAGTTCGTTGGCAGGTGGCTAAAATTAAAAGACAACGCCCATGCCCGTCACCACTCATTGATACAGGGGACTGTGAATTTACGTCTTGTGAATAACATAAATCACTTATTCTATCATATTCACCGTGTTCTTGCTGTGTATGAGTACTGAATTTCATATTATTAAAATTCACGTTGAAATATAATATTCATATGTATATGTCGCAGTCATCTGGTCGGATCCCCTATTTGATCGTATGACTAGCGCGTTCGTGGAATGACTAGGCCGAAGGTTGACTCAACTAGTTTGAACAGATGGCCAAAATAAGCCAAGTGATTGTAATTTAGTTCATTTTTCCCCTCTGCGGCGTTAGTAGTCACCAAAACAAATATGGCGTCAACCAGCTGGCACAGATAGCACTGTCTTGATATTTTTTGGATTAATTTTACTTTAAAGTGACCTATTCGTAATATGTTAGCATGGATTTAACTATTCCTAACCCAACCTAACCTAAATATCTTTTGGCCTTAAATCTCACTCAACGACTACGCTAAATGACGTTCACTCAATACTTTAAACGTTACATTCAACAATTTGACGAGTTGTCTTTTAGTCATTCAATGAACACGCTAGTCATTCGATCAAATAGCGGATTCAACCAAATAACTGCAATATATAAAAGTGTATATGCTACATCAGCGATTCGAAGGCTAAATAATCGTAGCGATTACTAGACTTAATCATTTATATATTGTTCAGAGACACCGCGGGCTTCCATTAGTATAGTTACGGACCCAGAGGTCCGCGGATCACAAGTGGGGAAACACTGCTACTTAATAGTGTTTGCATGTTACAAAATTACAGATCTCCATTTCATCTGCTACTTGACATTTGATAGTTCCGTTACTGTAATACAAGTACGGTTTATTTTCTCTATCCCGCATAATACGCTTTCTCGCTTAAGACGCGCTTTTGGTAGGGTCCCTGAGAAGTCGTCTTAACCGAGTTTTACTGATACAAGAAGACAAATTAATATTTAATTAATGATTGATGTAATATTTAATTTAATTGTGTGGTCGATGCTGTTAAAAAAAGGTAATATTATTGAATAAATTCGCTTATTCAGACCATATCCGTCAAGAGTATGTAAGATGAAATTTTAATGAAGCAGACACGTTATCTTTCATTCGTTGAATGTTACAATTTTTAATTATAATTATAGACGTCGGTGTGGACAAGACTAAACTATTTCTTTTTATAAGCCCAAATATACCTGAAATTAGAGGCTCTTTATTGAGTAGGTTTTTTTAATGGAAATGCTGGCAAACGAGCAGCAGGCTCACCTAGGGTAACCAAGCCGTGGGTGTGATGCCGGACTTTAAGGAATATGTACGCTCTTTTCTTGAAGGTCACCAAATCGTATTAATAATTAAATTAATAAATCTTCTTCGTTTTGAAAAGGCCCTAAACCATGCTGGCTGCTGATTCCACAGTGGTGGTGCGCGGCACAAAATGCCATAAAATACGCTCCGTACAAAAAATGATCGACTGGACGCATCTTGCCCTATATTATAGAGTTAAATAATATTAATATAAAAGAATGTCCTAAATGAAAAAAATTGGACAGCAACGGCGTTCTATTGCTTTCTAGATCGCCTTATTATTCGCAATAAAAACGTTTATACTGAATACAAAAATACATAAGATTACGTGTAACGTCTTTAAGATGTAAAAAATTCTTATTACAACAAAAAATGGAACAATCGTCGTCTAATTGTTTTGTTTACTTTTAGATACAAAAAATGTTAATGCTAATTATGAGATATTGATAATTATCACGTTAGTATTGCTTATCACTCGTCTAAATGTAACCCGTGGGAGATCCATGCTGAAGCATATGCTGACGCACTAATTGGGCCGATTCGTCCGAAGTGATACCACGGGCTCACAGATAACTTAGCGTGAACACGGTACTGAGGATATCGGAGGCCCTTATAAGTACAGCTTAAGCGGCATAAAAAGCCGGCAACACAACATTGCGCTGACTGTGGCGCAGATTCTCATGGGCGGCGGTGTTCTCTTACCATATGGGAGACCCATCTGCTCTGTTCTCCGCTATGCCATAAAAAATTAGACCAAATTCACATTGCTATTTCCCCCCTGTTCCGTTGTCCGATATAGAATAAAAAAATGTATTGTTTTGTTGCAGCTAACAAATTCCAAGAGAATTTGTTGAAGACCATGATACAGATTGAGAACACCTTTTTCGAGTTGGGCAGGACGTGTCAACGCAATTGCCTGATAATATGCGATCGAGGAGCCATGGACGCTAGTGCATGTGAGTTATCTAAATTGAATCAATTGCCAGTATTCTATCATTCATACATACGAAAATATTATATGTATGTAAAACCTTGGACGCCTTATTTGTTTTTTCCTTTTTTTCGTATGTATGAAATCCGTTGGAGAGCCACACTGAAGCATTTGCGGACGCACTAATTGAACCGGCTCGTCTGAAATGATACCACGGTCTCACAGAATGCTCAGCGTGAAATAGTAGTTGTACTTGAAACGGTGCCTCTACTGAGTTTCGCTGACTGAGTGTGGTATTCACAGGCGCGTTCACCGCACAGGTGGTGCGGTTGTCCATGGGTGACGGTGTACTCTTACCATTAAGGAGACCCGCTTGCTCCGTTGTCCGCTATACTATAAAAAAATAATAGGAATTTGTAATTGAACGCTTTGTTGGGATTTACTAATAATAGACGTGAACAATTGACGTAATAACTTTATCTCTATTAGCAGAGCACTTTACGGCATTGATTGTTTGTCATAGTGGGGGCAATTAAATAAAGCTATCATTTGATATTTGCAGTGGAAATGTTTTCTAACAATGAAACTTATAAACTGCATTTTCATAAATGCTTGTATATCTTTTTTTGTATATCTGTGAAGAATGTTAATTGTGTAGGTTGTTGCGAAATGGTGTTGAATTAATTTTGTCGAATGGAGTTTTTTTTGTCAAGATACAGTAAAAATTTATTCCGTGTACCTAGTTAAAATATTGTTTCATTAAGTGTTCATTTATATGTAATTTTAATTATTGCAAATGTTAATTAACCACGTTTTTAAAGTATTTCGTAAGTATAAAATGAGAGCCTCGTAGCTTAATGGTTTCAAAAGTGTACCAATTGTAGTCGAATCCCGGTCCAGACAATTATAATTTAATTTATATATTATTCAGTCTTTAGAAGGGTTTGACAGTGGCTGGACACGTATCTTAATACTGTCACACTCGTGGGAAAGCCGTGCTGAAGCATACGCTGACGCACTAGTTGGACTTACAGAATACTCAGCGTGAAACGGTACTGGTTTACGCAGAGTGAGTGAAGATATCGGAGGCCCTTAAAAGACTGGCGCGGTTTTTCATAGACGTATATATTCTCTTACCATATAGGAGACCAACCTGATCCGTTGTCCGCTATAAAATAAAATATTTTAGTGATAAAAATTCACCAGCCCGTTCATTTATTTTGTATATTAGTTGCCAAATAAGACACTCTTTAAAATTAAGATGGGGTTTAATATTTAAATTGTTGACTATAGAAAAGCTAATTGAATGTTTTATTACCCACATTTAAGAAATAGCGTCACAAGTGCTAGTTTTGGATCATTTAAATTTTTATCAAATAATGTGGAATAATTAATTTAGTGATCATAAAATTATCGTTTAAGTCATCTCGTGGTCACGTTTCGAATTGATTAATCTATGTATTAAAAAAAGGAAAACTGTATACAGTTTAATAAAATAATTACCATACTGGTCGTGAAATTTGAAAGACTTTATATGGAGTTGAACTGCATAAATTTCGGTTTTTACATAAAATTATTTAGAGATACATTATATTGACATAACATACTAGATCAATCATGGTGATCGAATACACAGTTCGTTTTTAAAGTAACGTGCCTAAGGGCTACGAAGGTATTTCTGAACAGAAGATACGAGTATGCAATAGGTATAATTATGCACCGGCATCAAATTCGTTATGTCGACATATGATATTGCAAAAAAATCAAGACATGTACCTAGTCTTAGATGATGTTTATGGAAAAGAACCTCGTAGCTCGAGGTATCGGTTTTGAATTCCGGTCCGGCTAATTTAATTTATAATTCATTCGGTCTCTGAAAGGAGTTGACAGTGGCCGGGTGAGTGTTTTAATATTGTCTCACCCGTGGGAGAGCCATTCTGAAGCATATGCTGACGCACTATTTGGGCTTACAGAATACTCAGTAAGAAAGAGTACTTGTACTGTGTTTCGCAGAGTGAGTGGGGATATCGGAGGAACTTATAAATGCCGCTTAAGCGGCGTATAAAGCTGGCAACACAACCAATGCACGGACTGTGGCGCGTTTGTTCATAGGTGACAGTGTTCTCTTATGATATAGGAGACCCACCTGATCCGTTGTCTAATATAGAAAAAAATCTAGGACGTTGTAAAAAGAAAATTTTACTTAGTTGGTGCGGTATTGGTGGCGTGTAGAAATGATCGTGTCCGGTCGAAGATAATTATTGTACATTTCATGAAAATTGGCGATGCTTTGTCTGTTCTGTGCCAAAGTAACTGTTTAGGTTAGAAAGTAAAAGGTAGTGTACATTTTACATGACTTTCATTTAGAACAAACTAAAAGTTTAAATAAACTTTTGAATAGATCACGTTATGTATTGTAAAGCTAAAGAGTTAACTGTGTCGTATGCGCTAATAACTTCAACTCGTCCAAATTAACTTTAAATCGAGGCACAGCGACTCATGAGCAGTATAATAAAAGTTAAATATTAAGTTTACTTTTTAAGTTTTTGTCTTATACACTAGATATAATTGATGAAATTGATCGACGTAATTGATGAAATGTTCTTGCAAAAATAATTTTAAATTGGTTTTTTCAGTTATTTCGAAAGAGAAATGGGAAGCTATGTTAAGTGCTAACAATTGGAATTGTGTGGAACTCCGTGACAACAGATATAACCATATTGTGCATATGGTATCTGCCGCTAATGGTGCCGAAGACTTTTATTCTATTGAGGTGAGTAGACGACGTTATTTACATAAATTTATATAGAAAATAATAGCTTTGCTCCAAATGTTTGGCGGTCTGGGCAAAGCTAACTCATCAAAATGACATACAACGTTGATATTTAATATTCTGTTATTTTTGAATTTATAAATTATGATTTATATATTGTCTTAGCTCTATATATTTGTCTTTGGTTAAAATGTTGGTTATAAATTGTATCTCCCTTTTAATTGTCTTTATTCTTGCTCGATTCTCTGTCGTTAACGTAAATATCATTATATCGAAACTGGCAAAATTGTGTTCGCTACTCCCAGAAGGAACACAAATAAAAAGAAATGCTAGCTACGGATGTATAACGGCCTATTAGTTCCTGTGTATATAAACTAGACGATATACTAATACTAAATATATGTCGTGAGCACACCCCCCGGTGAGCTTCCGAGCGTCTACTCAGGCGAGGTTCGTGTCTCGTAAGAGACGCCCTTGGGCTAGTCGCGGCTATACCAATCTCCCGGCGAGCCTATGGCTCTCCCCAAAAGTCCGCGAGAAGCTGTAGAAGCCTTATGCCGACAGCGATAGTCATTTTAAAAAATATACTAAATATAAAAAAATAACATCTTAAGAATTAGATATTTGTTTTCCAGCCATCAGGTTTATTTGTGTATTTTATTTAATGTTTTCTTAGAAGTGATTTGTGACGTTTTTCTAGAGGTAGCTATTTCATTTTCTTGTGCCAATAAATTTAGTATGGAGCTCGTGACTTATTGATAATTCGTATTATGCTACTGAAGAGTTTTTATAATATTCTGGGCAATTACTGTTACATCTCCTTAAAATTATAATTAATACAGCGAATCAATACGTATAACAAACTTACCAAAAAAAGTCCTTATTTCGCGATATGTGGGTTATGTAAGCAATCAATTATCGTTCCATTCTTCAGAATGTTGTATAAATTTATTGTTCGTTTATCGTTTCCACTGTATGTTTACAATATTGTAGGGTGATCCATATTCATATTACTTTATATCAACATTAATATACGTAATTGATTCGTTATGTAACAATCGTAGCCTTGATATCCGATTAAATTTAATAACTTATACGTAGGCGAGAGATTCTAGAAAATAAATACATATCCTTTAGGGTTGAAATTTTTAATAAAGAATCACGATTATGGTTTGGCACTCGGGCTTGTTGAGTTCATTACTGACCAATGCTCAGATTTAAATCCATTTTTCCAAACTTTAACTAACTTTGAAAATATTGCGGCGAATCGTCATCGATTGATAAATAAATCTGCATTGGATTATTATGCAAAAATAACATCTATTTTATCAGAATATTATGGGCTCATTCCAGACAAATTAAGTTTGTTACTTTGCATAATGTCAATGTTAAGCTCATTAGTCATTACAAACTGTGGCATTGCTCTGTATTCCGCGAATCGATTTTATTTAAATTTTTAACGAACCAAAAAAACAATCGATGCGTGTCGTACTTTTGCGTTTTCCGTCGCGCCCCACTAGGACTAATTTACCCGTAAGAAAAGAACATACCTCTATTTCAAAGGGCGGAAACACAAACAGAGACGGGAGTGGTAGTCTCCCATTTTTATTAAATACAACTATTATGCGTCAATTTAGTTTAAATACTTACTATCAACGTTTCAAAGATAAGTCATTAGAGAAATTGTATTACATATGGCGTTCGTAATTGTATGAAGGCGGGTTATTATGAAAATTATTTTCAGGGTGATAGGATTAAGGATGACCTTGGCCTGTCATTTGAGTGTAAATTTTCTGGCATAATTCCATTTCAATCAAAATTGATGCCTTATCAATGTCAAAGGTGTCGATGATTGATTGCCATCATTGCGTAACTAGCTGACTCCATTGTAAATTTTATACAGCACCAATTTATTACGAAAATTGGTACTAATTTAATTTTTTAATTCTCATTCTAACAATGCATATAAAGTGTCTCTTTGAGCGCGAAATTATATTGTTTCTTCAAATTTATGTATAAATTATTAAAATAAGTTGTCTAGACATAATATTTTAGGGGGTTTCTTAACTACATATGGTGCTGTGGCGAGAAGTCGAATAACAATGTAATTGGCATCGTACTGATGTAAAAAGGTCGGTTAAAATAAGAATACTTTTGTTTCTGGCAAAGATTTAGTTTTATTTAAAAAGAATAAATTTATAAATACTACGTTATCGAAATATTGCATTAAGAACGCTCACGTGAGAAACCGTATCAATACAATTCAGAGAATTATTTAGTGAAACGGTCACAAATATCATATATTAAGTGTATACTGAATTATGTACTCAAACTTTGCAATATTCTCAAATCGATAAATCTCAGGCGTTTTGCCAGTTGCAAGTAAATTATGCGTTTTACAAGTGATTGATTAATCATTAATCATTGCAAATTCACGTAGACTATATTGATCTGAGGAATAATATATACGCTAAATTATGTATTAAGGCATTTTACTATTACGGCTACTATTACATATGAGATTTGGCATCGGAACACTATTTCTATAGTGGTTTTGTATTGCTTTGATTAGTATTTTTGTAAGTCTATTTTTAACCGCGAAACTGTTTACATTTAATTTAAAATAAAATAATCTAATAACAATTTAGAACATTTGCTACTTTTCATAATTACCGAATGAAATTGAAACTATATAGGTTTAGTCTATGATTTTAACGCATTTCCCATTTAAAACATACAAAAACAATATTTCTTATAATATTAACAGTACGTTATATATTTTATCTATTCTATCTTCAAATGTATGTTTATAATCTATTCAGGATCACGCATGCCGATCCGAAGGTGTGGAGTTGGCCAGGGAGTTGGATTATAATGCGGCAGCCGCTTGGGTGGGACATCCCTACTTTGATGTCATCGACAACTCCTCAGACTTCGATAAGAAGATGAATCGTTTGATCGCTTGCGTCTGTCAACGTATAGGCATAGATACCGGTGACAGACTCAACGTCAACGCGAAAAAGCGCAAGTTCCTTGTCAAATGTCCACTACCGGTGGATTCGGAATTCCCGCCATTCCAGGACTTCGATGTGGACCATAACTATTTACAGAGCGACTTCCGTAAGGCTCAGGTGCGGTTGAGGAAGCGCGGACAGAAGGGCCACTGGTCTTACATTCACACTGTGAGAAAATTCCATCAGAACGGCCAGTCGGTTGAGGTTAGAACGCAACTCACTCACAGGGATTACCTGAATATGCTTCCTCAACGTGACGACGCCCACTTCACCATCTTCAAGAAACGGCGTTGCTTCATCTACAACAATCAGTACTACCAATTGGATATTTACAGGCAACCGACGCATCCAAGGTGATTTTGAGTTCACATTTAATATGTATCTATGTATTTATTTAAATAAATATTGAGTTTATATATTATTATTATCCTTATATATTCCCTTAAAGCAGTTTATTCAGGTAAACAGGGGTGCAATTATATAGTTCATCAATCGGGTTGTATGAATAACAGTTCAATGTTTTCAGATGTCGAGGGATGGTACTGCTTGAGACGTATAGCGCTGCGTATGATCAGGACGCTCTTTTGGCAACTTTGCCCAAGTTTTTGACAATCGAGAAGGAAGTAACTGGTGATCCAGCATACTCTATGTACAATTTGTCATTAAAAGAAGATTGGAAAACTTCAAAAAGGTACTACGCCGGGTCTGGCGCGAACGGTGAGTCCAGCCCATCAAATTGTTTTCATGCCAGCCTACTTGGGTAAATAATAAGTTGAATTCGAATATGGAGGAAATGTTATAGATGGTCTTTGGAAGAAATTATTTTTCTCTCGTACGGACTGTTTTTCATTACTCAAGAAGGTTCTTTAAAAGGCATTCTATCATGTTAAGACATTTTTATTTTTGCATGCATTCAGAGTCAGCAAAAAAGGTTCTTTTATAAATGAGTAGTTTTTGTGGACATTTTAAATACATGTACAAGTTGCATGTCGTATAAACTGGCGTAATTGAGTTCTAGTCTTTATTAGCCTTGTTGTATAGCTGGTCTTGTTACTTTAGGCTACTTAACATTGACAGGATAGCTTGATATTTAGAACCTAGCTGCTGTTAATCCAAATGGAATGGGCGTTTCTAGTGTAAACATACACCATATAATGAAAGATATAAAAACTAAATACAAATGGCTACTGTAAATGTTTCGTAGTTAAATGAAATGATTTTTATGTGATGAAACCTTATGATAACTGTTTTACCATCGAGATTTTGTGTGGATAGTACAGACTTATTATATATGAATATTACATGCATTGAATCGTCTTACGATCAATATAAACAAACTAGCTTCTATATATAAAGCAGATGTGTCAGTGTGGATGTAGGCTTAGTGTGTCTATGTTGTATTAGCCACTGAATTGCGCACAGTAGTAGTGAGTGTGGAGCTAGATGTGCTGTAGTGAACCTCAACTTTGCACTATACTTATTTTTCTATAAAAATTAATAATTGATGTTTCTTCTTTAAATTCAGTATCATTCTTCATTAGCTACAAAAATTCCCTTTAATTATGACCCAATTACGTTAGTTTTTCATAATGGCTATTAACTTTGTCTTTTTTTATTATCAGGACAAGCTAGATACAAAGCGGATAAACTAAATGGGCATGCTGATAAACTTCCCACTGGCGATACCAAGATCAATGGACACGGCAAGGCGAATGGATGTGAAGAAAAAAGCAATGGTCACTCTAAAATGAATGGACACAAAATAAATGTCCACGGGCACTATAAAATTAACGGACACGGCCCTCTCAGTAATGGAATATCGAGTCTGCATGATAGTGATATTGAACACCTCAAGACAAACGGACTGCATGTCCCTTCACCAAAGATGAAAAAAGTCGCTATTAAGACATAGTTATATTATTTATATAGATTTAAGATCTTTTGTAATATTCCTCTTAATAATAATATACACCAAATTTAAAAGGTACTTAATATGGCATTGCGATGTGACTAAACGCCAAAGATCACACTCTATTTTTGTAATACCGTCATTAGAATATTTTTTCATGTGAAATTATCAGCTATATTTGAAATATTATGTTCTGTGCCTTCTAATTGTATAGATGACCCGAAATGGGTACATTTGCCTTTGTTAAATACACAGTATTTAAAGTTTAAAAAATACTTGTCTAGTACTTAAATTGCGTTAAAATAAATGAAATGATGCAGTATCATAGGAAATATAACGTAAGCATCTTGTGTTAGCGACGTTTTAGATGAAAATTTTAATGTCTTGATGTTGTGACGTCATTCTAGTTGCATCGATATTTTATAGTATCTATTTCACTTGCAAGGATCACTACTTACTCATGATGAAACTTATTTTTTCTCATTAGATTATACATGTTCTAGATTAGAATGTCTACTCTAGGTGAATTTAATACAGATTTGGCAATATTGTAAATGGCTGTGCTATTGTTGTTGTTCTCTCGAGAGCTATCACTGCTTTGGTTAATACGGAAGCTTACTGGATGCGTATGATATTTTATCTATTGTTTTAGAAATTTTTAAGTCCAGGTTTTAACTGTCGGATTATATCAACTTACGTAAAAACGTACCACTAAATTCTTATGTTTTACTGTTTACAGCATTGTTTAGTAAATAAAACAGTATCAATGACTTTGTATTTTTAATCACTATATTAAAACTTAAAATATTCTTGTGGTGCTGGAGTTCTTAGCTTCAATTTTAAGAAAAAGAAATGGTTTATAAGTACCACAGGGTAATTAAAAGCTTGTTAGATTGTAGGTTCTAAAATACATAGTATCATGTATCTTTAAAATGTAAAGCAAGTATCAAGTTCAACATAAAAATCATTATGAAACAGTATTAGAATAAGAAAGTTCAATTTATTGACTTGTAGAATAGTCTTTAAAACTCAAGCAATCGCACAACTCAACTATAAATAAGTATTTTATAATAAAAACAAGGCAAAAAAAGGTTGTTCAACATTGTCTTTATCTATATGAATTCTTTAGTTTTTGTTCCTTATACATCTTAATAACCTTCTGACTAGGCACAAGACCTGCACTTAAACCTGGTCGTTTTTTCTTTTTTCTAACACCTTCCCATATGCTATCATCAGTTGAATTAAGATTCTCTACCTCAATTTGAGGTGGAACTGTACATGTCATTGTTCCACTACCTTCACATACTACAGTTTTTAATTTCTGTAACAAAAATATTTAAGATTTAATATGAAGTAGAATAATTAGATCTGAATTCTGAAAATTATGTGCATAAATTTAATAATGCACAATTATTCATTAATGATCTAATAATTACTAATCACAGTACGACTCCACTCAGATTACAAACTTATACATGTA
This sequence comes from Delias oraia, assembly GCA_018230265.1. Taxonomy (NCBI): domain Eukaryota; kingdom Metazoa; phylum Arthropoda; class Insecta; order Lepidoptera; family Pieridae; genus Delias; species Delias oraia. The sequence goes on from DWCF01000832.1 coordinate 16,931, forward strand.
ACATTAATATTATGTATACCTGCTTGTCTGCTTCTAACTCTTCAGCAGTTTTTTGTAGGTCAGAATCATGAGCATACTTGCAATTATGTCCAAATCTACACCTTCCATTGCGGAAATTCCAGCATATTTTTTTTCCATTGATCATCTGCATGGTATTTTTACCTGGAACCTTAACAGTCATGGCCTATGTACTTGACGATTGTATGTCAAATTGGACATATTTACCTCCCAATTAATAATAGAACACCTTTAATAGGTTATAATGTAATTCGATAATTATATGCTGATGCATATGTGAATTTATTATATCATTATCAAATAAATGATACATTTTATTTGAGAAATTAAATAAAGCACTATAGGTAATAAGAAATAATGGATAGTTAACATATACCATTTTCACATGTTTCTCTAATATGGCTGCTTTCGCCATTTCTGCTTGTGCAAATGGATTAGCAAATACGGATGTTTGAAGACTGTTTTCACCAAGGGTTGGTTTTGGTAATTTTGGTTTCTCATCATCTTTTGTTTCTTCATTTAGTGATCTGTAAATTTTTTACAGATTAAACCAAACAAATAAATAATTCTTTTGTATTTGTAAATCATTTATATTCAGTATCCATAAATTATTAGTTTTTGATTAAGGAATAAAGTGTTCAAAAATCATTTAACTAAGATTAATCATAGCCAAAACAGGGGCATAAATAAGGTACCCTGTGAATGACCATGAAGTTTCTAGGGGTAATTAATTGATTTGATTTATTAGAGAAACTCGTCATGAATTTCATTTGATATATAAAGGTTTATTATTGCTTTAGTTAATAAAAAAATAAGTTAGTAATTAAATTATTAGTAAGTTTAGTTATAAATGAAATATAAATTATTAGCAAGCATACTTTTCGTCGTCTTCACTAGAGGTGTCAGAATCATTCGAAGACGAACCATAATCCAATAAAGCATTCATGTTTTTATATAATTAGAGACACTAAAATAATTATGAAACGATTTAAAAACCAAAACAATGTGTTATAATTAATTAATTTTTCATTTTTCTTAATACAATGTATAAAAAGCCAAACTAGATAGTATGTTTGCGCTCTGTATGTTTTTTTACATTGTTGCTCATAGTGATGATATTGACATTTGACAATTCAATTTGGAACGAATTAAATATGAGGAACTATGACATAAATGGAAATCCGATTTTTCTTCCTATCAGGAAGGTTGGATCTCTAATAAAAAATGTAGTTAACTCGTGATAAGTTTTGCTTAATTTTTGGAAGACTTATACGTATTTAAAAAATATAAGCCGACTAATACAGAAAAATTTACAGCGCCATCTTTATTTTAGTTGCAAAACTAAATGCCAATGTGCCCTATATTGGTCGTTTGAATAAGCGAGAAAAGTTATCTTTCATCTCATTCTTAGCTACGCTAGTTCATCGTAGTGACGGCGGCATCAATTTCTGAATTAATTAAACCATTTGTCGCAAAAACTGCGCGTCCTTTGCCTTTCTACAGTTAAAATTTTGATTCAAGTTTTAAGTTGTGTTAAATTGTGATTTAAATGGCATCAGACGAAGAAGTAGATGGTTCTTTTGCAGGTAAACGATGAATTTCTAGCATGTCATAGTAAAATCGTGGATAGCGGTATCATCTGTTTACCTGCGGTATGCAATTAAAATCTGTAAAATCTTCGACAGGATCCTAACCCTTCAATAAAACCCACATGAAACAGGATGGGTAATCATTCTTCGTAATCAAGTTTGATTGTTTATTAGTAATTGTGGGTTATTTGTAAATATTTGTATGTGGCACTTGTGACAGAAAAGAACATGCATTATCCCCTCATTACTACTTAACAAAATGGACGCCGCCAAACAAAGGGATTAGTGACCTTACCGGTGGCAATGTGATAATGATGCAAAATTTTAAAAAGCTAATAGTGTTTTCCTAATAAAGTGATGTTTTGGTTATATTGTGTTTGGTAAAGCTGAAAAAACTTTTCAGGAGATGAAGATGTAGAAGAGGGTGAGGGTCAGAATGAAAACTCTGCAGAAAGTGATGAAGCACCACCAAAGGTAAATATTTCTAAAATCTTACTCTGTTACCTTTTTTGTCCTTTTATAAGTCTGTTAATTGACTTTAAATAGTCTTAACTTCAGTACCAATTAAAGTAAAGGCTTTAAAATATTTGTATTTTAGTACTATTATAGTACTTTTAATTTTATTAGATTGATGACTTTATATTGCTTATTTATAATATTTGGTTATTTGACTTTATCTTTGGTCTTGTTTTAAGAACTTGACCAATAAGACTTAATTCAGTTATATAAATTAAAATACATGTTGGTAATGAACTAAGTTTTCTAATATTAGGAGGATGATGATTATTCTCCAGAAGATGGTAGGAAGAAGAAAAAGGTGAAGAAAAGAAAAGCTAGGGGTGAAGACAAGAAGGGTAGGAAAAAGAAGAAGAAACGGAAGAATGAAAGTGAAGAGGTGAGATATTAAGATATATTTTTCATTGATATTTTTCTTTTAATAATATTACACTCAGTCCCTTAATTTAACATCTTTGAAAAAAGGAAGTGGCACAAATTTTATTGTATTAATGGTGACTTGTTACTCTTGAGGTCGTATTTTAAAGACTTTTAAAGAAATCTTAGGGCTAAATATGAATTATTTGTTTAATTTATCTAAGAAAAAAAATGGTATTATATTTTGTTGCTGTTCTAGACTGATACATTCCTTTACATCCTGAATTTGAGTTATACCACTTATCAGTTAATTTAGATACTCATCAAATACATACATTGCACATAGAAAAGGTCAACTCTTTAAAACTAATTGTATAATATAAGAAACTTCCACTTGTTTTTTACTCATACTCAGCAAACTGTTTAAATGTGATTCATTTTGCATTAGTTTATTTAACTTGTTCCACCATTCAGGATGAAGAGTTTGGTATGGAAATAGACGCAGAAGGGGATAGTGACTATGCATTAAGTGCAGTTTCCTCAAGTAAGAAGTCTCGTAAAGGCCGTGGCAGCAAACACAATACCTCCACTCCGATTGCTTCAGATCCTGGCTCAGGTATTTTGAATAAAAAAAAATTACTGTCCATATAGTATATGGCATAGGTAATTAAATACTGTTGTGCTTTTAAACAACCTGTTAAAAGTAAAAAATGTTAACAACATTTTACTAATAAATAGCAAGAATTTATTAATCAAGTATGTAAATGATGGCACATGTAAATGATATAAACCGACCGCTCGAATTTTTGTGAAATTATGTTTAGGCACAACTATAGAATATAATACGAATTTGCTGATTGTTATCCTTAACTAATTGTGTCAATACTTAGGTTAATAATGTAATGTATAATTTTCAAATCATTAAATAAAATATAATATCCGGCCCAATAGAAAATTTAATTGATAGGTTGTATAGCAGTTTGGTTTTATTATTATAAAATGGTATGGCATGAGGCTCACTTAGGATAAGCGGTCCTCCTCCCATGGACACCACCAGCTATAGCAGTGCCACGGGTGCGTTGCGAGCCTTACTTATTAAGTCTATAGTTTTTCTTATTGTTTAAATAATTCTATATTAATTGTGTTTGGCATGTTGTCTATACATAACCGAAACATAGGCAACGTTTTACCAAATTTTGACACATTTATGGAATTCAATATTCATGAACACGCGAACATAAAGAATATTTCGTGCACTCATGCCATAAACTTATACGTCAATCATCTTATAATATTATAAATGTTTTATCGTCATTTCTAAGTTTGGATCTAATTATAAAGATAACTACCATACTTGCATAGACAAGAAGTAATATATTACAATTTTTTTTTATTATGTGTGCTACTATTTATAAAATTTACCTAATATTTTTTGCATATATTACTCTTAACTACTTAAAAAATAACATACTGACAACATATCGACATATGAAGCTATAAAAGAAACTGAAATTGTTCTTTTCGTTACCATTACTAAAATACAAAAAATTCCCAACATCATTGATAATTATTTCACGTTCACAATTAACTTCTGAATTTCTCCTGTACAAGGTATGCCCACCGTGGAGGAAGTGTGTTCATCATTTGGTCTCACAGATGTTGATATTCAGTATTCAGATGCAGATCTCGAAAACTTGACCAGTTATAAGCTTTTCCAGCAACACGTGCGACCATTTATTGTTAAGGAAAATCCAAAGGTAAACTAACTAATTAAATTGGATTTGTTGTCTATCATCATCATCATCATTTCAGCCGTACGTCCACTGCTGGATATAGGCCTCCCCTTGAATCTCCATTTATAGCTGTCGGAGGCGACCTTTATAAGGTCGTCTGACAATCTTGTCGGTGGGCGTCTCAGGCTGCGCTTGCCAGTCCGTAATCTCCACTCTAACACTCTTCGGCTCCATCGCCTATCTGCTCTACGTGCAATGTAGCCTGCCCATTGCCACTTTAGCTTGCTAATTCGGCAACTTTTTATTACTTGACTTTCAATTGCATCTTTTTTGTAACATATCCTTATTAGATTCTCTATAAACATTGTAGATTAGATTGTGGAAGAGTTTTAATAGTCAGCAATGATTCTGTTAAATTGAAAACTGCATGAATTTCCTAATCAGAAATCGATCGAGAATTTTGTTTTTTGCTCAGGTACCAGTGTCTAAACTGATGATGTTAGTGGCAGCAAAATGGCGTCTATTCTGTGAGACCAACCCACACTTGGACGGAGGAAATAATCAGAATATTGGTGGCTCTGAAGAAAACACCAACACTTCCACTGCCTCAGATTACGCGCCGAAACGGAGTGGACGCCCCAAAGAAAAGGTAAATATTTCTTTTTAAATAGTGTAGCGGACAACGGAGCGGCATTTTTAAGGGCTTCCGATATCCTCACTCACTCAGTGAAACACAGTAAAAGTACCGTTTCACGTTGAGCATTCTGAGATGTCTAGCATCTGTTTTAAAAATACAATGAATATTTACGATTAATTAAATTATTCATTTAGAATTTGTATTAAAGTAGGGACTACCAAGTTTTTTAATGGTTTATTTTTTTTTAAATTCTATTAACAGCAGATAGAGGATTCGATAGACGAGCCAGAAGAAGAAGACGAGATGATTAGTGATGAAAGCACACCGGCGCCCCGAAAACGCGGCAGGAAGCCCAAACATGGGAATGCTTCCACGCCAAGGGGCAAGCCAGGGCGCAAGCCTAAAGTGCCCACCCTCAAGATTAAGTTTAGCAAGCGAAAACAGACTAGTAGCGTAAGTCATCTATAAAATAAATCACTATTATCTTAATTCTATAATTAAGAAAGTTAGCGTACGTAGAAATTAATTAGTCATTAATTAAATTGTACTAACGTTTGCTCTTTATATATCTTTGTTTATTTTTTGTAAAGTTGGTAGTGCTGCAAGTTTTCACTACTGTCGTATTTCCAAAGTTTATCTATATTATATACTATTTTACATGGCAATCTCTGGATCAATCTTTCAAATTCTTTTACCAATACAACTTTACTTGTACCTAACATAGGGTTTAGCCTATATAATATATATTAACCCGCAAAATAAGTGTTTTTTTTTGTGGTAGTCGGATTTGGAGAGTTCCCCTTTTAGGGAGAGAGATATGATTTGTAGATCTTGTTAAAAATGCATATAAAAAAGTCCACGGCAACATATATCGTAACTTTTATATTTATGTGACGTGCAACGCTTTATGGGTTAGCTAGTATCAAGTAAACTACAATGGTAATAACATGATTGCCTATTATATAGGAGGAAGACCAGGAACATAGCGCTGGCGCAAATTCTGATTCAGATGCGGAGTTTGAACAGATGTTGGCAGAAGCCGACGAGCCCAAAGCCGCTCCTAGTGCGGCAGAAGAAACTCCACAACAAAAGGAAGAGGATCCCAACTTACCCGTAAGTTTAGTTTTTATATGGGCTCTTCTATGGTAATGTATTACTACTGCCAATGGACAAGCGTGTAACAATCCACGCGCTTTTTGATTTGTCGGCCTTCGATATTCTCACTCATTCAACGGAACAGTACAAGTACTGTTTCAAGCTGGTGTATCTTGTGTACTCGTGGTATTACTTCGGATAAACCGGCTCAGTTAGTCCGCCGGTATATATTTCAGCATGGCTTTTCCACGGGTGCGACAATGTTAAAACACTCCGCCCGGCCACTGTCTAGCAACTCAAACTTAAATAAAACAAAATAATACTGTTTTTTTTATATACGACACCTCTCGCTTCGTAATAGGTTTATAAGACCACTTAGCTACGAGGTTCGCGAAATTCTTTTGTATAAAAATTATAAAGTGGAATTCCATTACTTATGGATAAATAACGAGGCAGATTATTTTTCTATGTATAATTACTTTACAATGTATTATTATTTAATATATAACAGATTGATAGGAGCAAAAGGGAAGCAATTTCTTGTATCTAGTAAACAGACTTTTGGTTTCCATGGAATGAATGAGAGCCATGTATGCAGTTATGCCTATAAATTTTGTCTATGACACTAACACGATACTATATGTTAAAATTAACAATAACGCACATTTCTAGATCAAATTAAAAAATCGATCTTTATATTATAAATAAGTCTAGAAATTTTAGTTCTATTATTATTCTTTTAAGTTTTTATTTAAATTTCTTATAATTTTTCCTACAAAAACTTATATTTTTAAGGCCATAGCGTAAATCAATATATTATGTCTTTGTATTTGACCATTGCTATTATTATCTGTTAGCCGCAGCCCAAGAAAAAAGCAAAGACGAAAATTGGTAACAAGACGAAGAAAAAGAGGAACAAATTGAAGACGACAAATAAGTTCCCAGACGGCGCAGAAGGTGAACACGAACATCAAGATTACTGTGAGGTGAGTATTTTTATTCATTTTTTTTACACCACTGGTGCCAAACGAGCAGGAGGCTCACCTAGGGTAAGTGGTACTCCGCCCATGGAAGCCCCCAGCCCTTGCAGAGCCGCGGGTGCGTTAACGGCCTTTAGGAAGGTGTACGCTCTTTTCTTGAAGGTCTTCAAGTCGTATTGGTAAATTCATAATTCATCCTCAAATTAGTAATATTGATAAACATATATTACTAAATATATATCACTCGATCAAAGGATATGAATAAGAGATGTTCTCTGTTTCTCAGACATACCTGATGCACACAAAATTTAATGAAAATCGGCCGAGTCGTATCGGAGTTTTTTATTTTTATTCTATAGCGGACGACGGAACAGGTGGGTTTCCCATATACAAAGAAAACACCGCCGCCCATGAATAACCGCGCCATAGTCCGCACATTGATTGTGTTGCCGGCTTTTTACGCCGCTTGGGCAGTACTTTTAAGGGCCTCCGATATCCTCACTTATTCTGTGAAACACAGTACAATAGTACAAGTTCCGTTTCACGCTAAGTATTCTGTGAGCCCGTGGTATCATTTCAGACGAGCCGGCCCATTAACTGCGTTAGCATATGCTTCAGCATGGGTTTCCCACGGGTGCGACAGTATTAAGACAATCGCCTGGACACTGTCAAGCCCTTCCAGGGACCGAATAAATTATAAATTAAATTAAATTTTTGAGTTTGGTAACAAACAATGTGACCCGAGAATTTTATATACAAGCCTCTTTACATTATTACTTTATTTTTCTAACAACTACAGGTATGTCAACAAGGCGGTGAAATAATACTCTGTGACACTTGCCCACGCGCCTATCACTTGGTATGTTTGGAACCCGAACTGGAAGAGACACCTGAAGGTCGCTGGTCTTGTCCACATTGCGAGGCTGAAGGAACCCAAGACCAGGATGATGATGACGAACATCAGGAATTCTGCAGGTCAGTGCCAATATTGATACAAATCAGTTATGCCGAACTGTTTAAATTGTTTGGTTCATCTGTTTTTTGTAAGCTGTAAGTTTAATTGATGAATGTAATTACAGGATCTGTAAGGATGGCGGCGAGTTGTTGTGCTGCGACTCCTGCCCATCAGCATACCATCGCTTCTGTCTCAACCCGCCTTTAGACGAAGTACCTGACGGGGAGTGGAAATGTCCTAGATGTAGTGTAAGTGAAAAAACAACAACGTAGATCCGTTATTGGACCATATATCGTTTGAGAGCCCCGTAACTAAATTTTAATTATTAATTGTCCGGATAATAATAAATTACATTTAATTTATAAATAATTCAGTCTCTGGAAGAATTTTACAGTGGCCGTCTAATTCTTATTCTTAATAATGTCACACTCGTGGGAGAGCCATGCTGAAGCATATGCTAAGGCACTAATTGAGCCGGTTCATCCGAAGTGATACCACGGGCTCACAGAATACTCAGCGTGAAATAGTATTTGTATTTGAAATAGAGATTTTTCTGTGTTTGGCTGAGTGAGTAAGAATATCGAAGGCCCTTAAAGATGCCGCTTAAGTGGCGTAAAATTCCGGCAATACAACCAATGCGCGGACTGTGGCGCGGCGTTCTCTTTCCATATAGGAGACCCACCTGTTTCGTTGTCTGCTGGTACAAAATATCATTCAACAATAGGCTCTTTATGTGCTACCAAAAAATTAAAATACGCGTAATTAACCTTTACTGATATTTTCTATGTGCCTTACAATATGAAACTTTCTCGTTTAGTTGATACTAATCAAGTATTCCTTATTAATATGTTTTTATATGACGAATATCAATGTAATTTATGTACAGATCAATTATTTTGGTTTTAGTGTCCACCTATGGATGGCAAAGTGGCTAAGATTCTAACATGGCGTTGGAAGGAGCACAGCAGCAAGTCTAAAGCACCGCGGTCGCGAGAGTTCTTTGTAAAGTGGCATGAACGGTCATATTGGCATTGCAGCTGGATTTCTGAGATACAGGTATTTATTTCATTCAGGCAAATATTTCCTCTTGTTAACTTTTGCAAGGTTTACTCAATCAGTATGATTAACTTCAGCCCGTCCCATCTGTTTGTTGCTGTGTTCTATCGAAACTACACACGTGTTTCGCCAAGTGTTTTCTATCTTCATGTAAAAGCTAAAGAATTTTCATAATTTTTTAATTTTTTCCCTATTGACACTTTAATCGGGTTCTCATGTCAAATCTAGTAGAGACGTTCAAAACATTGTATAATGCTCAATACAAACTATTAAAGATGGTAATATTTTAGCTTGATGTGTTCCACCCACTAATGTACCGATACTATATGCGAAAATCGGATCCCGAGGAACCGCCAAAGTTAGATGAGGGCATGGAGGAGCGCGACGGAAGGAAACGATCAAACAAACATGGCCAACAATCGGACTCTAATGAGAAAATGCTGGAAGAGACGTATTACAGGTATTTGCTACAGGGTTATTGCGTTGTCTTACAAATATGCGCTTCTAAATAAGGTCGCTTTACATAATTTGATTTTTTATTATTTAGATATGGTGTCAAACCTGAATGGCTTGTGGTGCACCGAGTGATAAACCACCGTACGGCGAGAGATGGCACTACTTACTTTTTGGTAAAGTGGAGAGATCTCTCCTATGACCAAGCTACTTGGGAGTCTGAACACGAAGATATTGCAGGCTTAAAAAATGCTGTCGATTTCTATCAGGTATAAAGATTGTTTATTGATTTTTTTAAATGAATTCGGTGGCAAATGAGCAGGAGGCTCACCTAGGATAAGCGATCCTCCACTCATGGACATGCCCAGCTCTTGCAGGGCCGTTATTTGTGTTCAAAATATATCTGTGTGCTATTAACCCATAAATATTTTTTAGGACATGCGTGCCTTCTTCACGTCCGAGGGAAAAACAAAGGGCAGTAAAGGTAAAAAATCAGGTAGAAAGAGCAAGAACAGAGAAAACACAGATGATGAAGAAAACAGCAGCGGCATTATCGGCAAAGCCTATAAAAAGTACAATCCTCCACCTGATAGGCCGACTACTAATTTAAACAAAAAATATGAAGACCAACCTCCATTTGTTTATGAAACTGGAATGCAGTTGCATCCTTACCAATTGGAAGGTATAAATTGGTTGAGATATTCGTGGGGACAAGGTATTGACACTATTTTAGCCGATGAGATGGGTCTTGGTAAAACTATTCAAACTGTCACATTCCTAAACTCCTTGTTCAAGGAAGGACACTGTAAGGGACCTTTCTTGGTATCTGTACCTTTATCCACCATTATTAACTGGGAGAGAGAATTCGAACTGTGGGCCCCTGACCTGTACTGCATCACATATGTCGGTGATAAAGATTCTCGAGCAGTTATACGAGAGAATGAATTGACTTTCGACGATGGTGCCAACAGAGGTGGTAGACCTTCGAAAATCAAGTCACAAATTAAATTCAATGTTCTACTTACTTCATACGAATTGATTTCGATTGATTCTACATGTCTTGGTTCTATAGAATGGGCTGTACTCGTCGTTGATGAAGCTCACAGGCTTAAGAGTAATCAGTCTAAATTCTTTAGGCTTTTAGCTGGATATCAAATTAACTACAAACTTCTCTTAACTGGTACTCCTTTGCAAAATAACCTTGAAGAACTTTTTCATCTTCTTAATTTCCTAAATAAAGATAAATTCAATGACTTGGCCGCTTTCCAAAATGAATTTGCAGATGTGTCAAAGGAAGAGCAAGTAAAAAGATTACACGAGATGCTTGGTCCGCATATGTTGCGACGTCTTAAAGCAGACGTACTAAAGAATATGCCCACAAAATCCGAGTTTATCGTGCGTGTCGAATTATCTCCTATGCAAAAGAAATACTATAAGTACATTTTAACAAGGAATTACGAAGCTCTAAATCCTAAAGGTGGTGGTCAAACAGTCTCTTTGCTTAATGTTATGATGGATTTGAAAAAGTGTTGTAACCATCCCTACCTATTTCCCGTCGCCGCCGAAGAAGCGCCTCTGGGCCCTCATGGAAATTATGACACTCAGGCTTTAGTAAAGGCGTCAGGTAAACTGGTGCTTATGTCGAAAATGTTACGACAGCTTAAAGAACAAGGCCACAGAGTTCTAATTTTTTCACAGATGACAAAAATGTTAGATATTTTGGAAGACTTCTTAGAAGGCGAGGGCTATAAGTATGAAAGAATCGACGGTGGAATAACTGGTACGATACGTCAAGAAGCTATTGACAGATTCAATGCCCCTGGTGCTCAACAGTTTGTATTCTTGTTATCCACAAGAGCCGGTGGTTTGGGTATCAACTTGGCAACTGCTGATACTGTCATAATTTATGATTCCGATTGGAATCCGCACAATGATATACAAGCCTTCTCGCGTGCTCATCGTATCGGTCAGGCTAACAAAGTAATGATTTATAGATTCGTCACACGAAACAGTGTAGAAGAAAGAGTCACACAAGTAGCTAAGAGAAAGATGATGTTGACCCATTTGGTTGTGCGTCCTGGAATGGGTGGCAAAGGAGCCAACTTTACAAAGCAAGAGTTGGATGATATTTTAAGATTCGGTACTGAAGAACTGTTCAAGGAAGAAGAAGGAAAAGAAGAGGCTATTCACTACGATGACAGAGCTGTTGGCGAGCTGCTCGACCGTTCCAAAGAAGGTATTGAACAGAAAGAGTCCTGGGCCAACGAATATCTTAGCTCCTTTAAAGTGGCCAGCTATTCAACAAAAGAAGGCGACAATGAAGAAGAAGTTGATACTGAAATTATCAAACAAGAAGCAGAAAATACAGATCCGGCGTACTGGATAAAATTACTTCGACACCACTATGAACAGCATCAAGAAGATCAAGCTCGAACACTTGGAAAAGGAAAAAGAGTTCGCAAACAAGTTAATTACAATGACGGGAGTGTCGCTCAAACAGAAAACAGAGAAGACTCTACATGGCAAGAAAACGGTTCCGATTATAATTCTGATTTCTCACAAGGTAGCGAGGACGACAAAGAGGACGATGACTTTGATGAAAAGAATGATACTGGTGATATGAGTCGTAGGAGCAAGAGACGACTTGAAAGACGAGAAGAGAGAGATAGACCACTTCCTCCTCTACTTGCTAGAGTGGGAGGGAACATGGAAGTGCTTGGCTTTAATGCTAGACAGAGAAAATCATTCTTAAACGCAATCATGCGGTATGGAATGCCGCCGCAAGACGCGTTCAATTCGCAGTGGTTAGTGAGAGACTTGCGAGGCAAATCCGAGCGTAACTTTAAGGCCTATGTTTCGTTATTCATGCGACATTTATGCGAACCGGGTGCGGACAACGCAGAAACATTCGCTGACGGTGTGCCTAGAGAAAGTCTTTCACGACAGCATGTTTTGACACGAATTGGTGTAATGAGTCTTATTAGAAAGAAAGTACAAGAGTTCGAACATATAAATGGATATTACAGTATGCCAGAACTGATAAGAAAGCCCGTTGAACCTGTTAAGATAGCTGGCGCTGAAAGTTCAGCGCCTAGTCCGGCACCATCTTCCGCGACCCCCATAACTTCGGCAGCACCATCACCAGCGCCAATTCAAAATGCTCAAGCTTCAGGCCAAGCTCCAACCCCCGGTGGGTCTGAAAAAGACGATAAAGAAGAAATAAAAGAGGAAAAGCCTGAAAAGGAGGCCAAAGATGAGCCAATGGATACTAGTGACATTAAGGAAGAGATTAGATCTGAAGATAGAGAGAAAAAGCCCATCAAGGAAGAAATCAAAGAAGAGCGGCGCATGTCCGTTGATGAAGAATTGTCTAAAGACGAAGAAAAATCCGAAGACAAAAAAACTGAAGACAAAGACGATAAGGAAGATGATAAGAAGGAAGATGTGAAAAGTGAAAAAGCAGAATCTGAAGCTTCCGAGAAACCGAAAGAAGAGAAAAAGGATGAAGACGACGATGACGTGGTCTTGGTGAAAGAAGAGGAAGATCTGAAAGTTGAACGTCGTAAATTCATGTTCAATATAGCTGATGGCGGTTTCACAGAACTGCATACGCTATGGTTGAATGAAGAGAGGGCGGCGGCTCCGGGTCGAGAGTATGAAATTTGGCACAGGCGTCACGACTATTGGCTTCTGGCTGGTATTGTTACTCATGGCTATGGCAGGTGGCAGGACATACAGAACGACCTACGTTTTGCTATCATCAATGAGCCCTTTAAGATGGATGTTGGCAAAGGAAACTTCCTCGAGATCAAGAATAAGTTCTTGGCGAGGCGATTTAAGGTAATTTATATAAATTATATGCCGCTTCTCATAGAATTCTCTAAATAAAGGCAAAATACTGTATGGTTCCTCCCATTATAACTGTTAGTAAAAAATCTTACAGCTCCTAGAGCAAGCGCTGGTAATCGAGGAACAGCTTCGTCGGGCAGCTTATCTCAACCTGACACAAGATCCGAATCATCCGGCGATGTCTTTGAATGCGCGATTTGCGGAAGTTGAATGTTTGGCTGAGTCACACCAGCACCTTAGCAAGGAGTCCCTTGCCGGGAATAAGCCCGCAAATGCCGTGTTACATAAGGTAAATACAGACCCAGGGATAAACATCATCATCATAAGCCTATTAAAGTCCACTGCTGGACATAGACCTCCCCCAAAGACGCGCACCTTTTGCGATCTGGAACTAGCGGTTACCCGCGACCTTTATGAGATCGTCTTTTCATCGCGTGGCGGAACGTCCCACTCTGCGTTTCCCGGTACGTGTCCGCCATTCGAGAACCTTTCTTCCCCATCGGTTGTCGGTTTCCCGAGCGATGTGGCCAGCCCATTTCCACTTCAACTTACTAATACGGCGAGCATTGGCGGTTACATTGATTCGGCTGCGGATAACTTCATTTCATTTTTGATCTCGCAATGAGACTGAGCATTGCCCTCTCCATAGCTCGCTGAGTGACTGAGCTTCTTCATCAGGCCCATCGTGAGCCTTTCAGATAATACTACAGACCCAGGGATAATAATACAACAAAAAATATTGGTAGTCTTTATTACATACTTATGATTATTGTTTACAGGTGCTAAACCAGCTCGAAGAACTTCTGTCAGACATGAAGTCGGACGTATCTCGTTTGCCAGCGACGTTGGCTCGCATCCCCCCAGTGGCCCAGAGGCTTCAGATGTCTGAGAGATCCATTCTGTCGCGGCTCGCTGCCACAGCCGGAAACCCAGTACCCGCCGGTTTGTGTTTTTACATCATTTTTAATTAAATACAGTAAATACCTATACAATACTAGGGGAATGTGTATAATAAATATGTTGACATATAATTTTACGTTGGTATTTATTTTTGCTTAATACTCGGTTTAAAGTAAACTTATGCTGTTATAAATGTATGTTTATTAATTCAAAAAAAATTTCAGGTCAAATGCCTCAATTCCCATCAGGCTTCCAGTCTGGCACTCTACCTGGCTTCTCAGCAGCTGCAACGGCGGCTGCCAATTTCACCAATTTCCGGCCACAGTACTCTGTTCCTGGACAACCGGCAACTCCTTCATCCAATGTAAGTATTAGAAGATAAGACACTCCAAATTTATCAATAAATAATTCTTTTATTACATAGTTTATACAAATGAAACATATTGTCTATTAATAAATACATATCTTTATAACACAACAAATTCATATAAATCCGTAAAACCCGGCAACACAACCAATGCGCTGACTGTAGTGCGGTTGCTCATGGGCGGCGATGTTCTCTTACCATCTAGGAGACCCATCTGCTCTGTTGTCCGCTATGCCATAAAAAAACACACCAATGCCTGGTAATTTGTAGATATACATTCAATGATCATGTATGTCACAATCATATAAAAACTACATAATAGAGAAGTCATCCCTGAAAAAATATTAACGGTTCTTTTAGCTTACCTTACCGTGTATTTAATCATTTACAGAAATCATAAGCACGCAGCGTATTTGCCGAAAATTGGACATTGATTCAACAGGTAATTTTTTAAGCTTGTTTTTCTAATGTAAAACTGATTCTAGTATTAATGTTAATTTTATCATAAACAATGTTGTTTATTGTTCCAGCTGTTGGTGTTAACACGTTTAGACGAATATTTTAGTTGTAAGCTTTCCAAGTTTCCTCCTCCACCTTGGGTTTGAAAGTGATAATTAGTATTTAGTACAGTTATGTTAAGTAACATAATTTTGATAAGGTCATTTTTAAATGGAACACCCATTCCATGGATTATTTATTTCCCTTCTGACGTGTATTAATTTTGATTTTGCATAAGTTATATGTGGACTTGTGAGAATTTATTTTTGATTTACCAAAAATGAAAAAAATAATAAACAATTTAATAATAGTATACAGACATTTTATTTATTAGAAACGTTCGCAGTTTTCTTTGCCTGCCAACTCATGATCCTTAAGATTAAGTATTACAACACAATAAAAAAAAAATTTTTTTGCACAGCAATATTTACAAAATAAATACTTAACTAATAATTGCTACATCTAATAAATGTCACAAGTTGACATCAGCATTGAAATTAATAGAGGCGAAACGATTGAAATTAAGCAAACACGATTTATATATCAGTAACATTGGTCCATCAGATATTGTTATGTCATTAAATTCTAATATTTTCTCAATCCATACATACAATGTTCAAAATCTTTTTCAAAACGAGTCAACAAAACGCAGTTTATTATAAACGATAACTTATTAAATGCATTAACTATCTTAAATTGTACTCATTCGTTACTACACATTTATCATACACGTTATTTTGAAATTGACATTAAGCTATCTTAAGAACATCAAAAAATCTATTTAATTTGATCTGTCAAAGTGAACAACAGTTATTTAAAAAAAAATATTACGATAAAAATGTTAAAGTTTATGCAACAAAACAATATTTGCAGAAAACTTTTTTTGTTACTCAATTCAAAGCGAAATGCAACTAAAGCTCATGAATTTCTTTCTGAAATTTATTCAGAGTATACTCCAGATATTAGAGCATATCTGGTTTTCACGATTTAGAAGTGTCCAGGACAAGTGTAAACATTGAAGAATTGGAAGCATGTTTCATAGGTCGTCGAAGTGAGAAATTTTGCCCCACCCGCTGTGTTGTCCAGACTTTGTTCCTACTGACTAATTTGTTCAGATCGATGACGCGTAGCTTGGCTGAGCAGCACTTCGGTTTGTTCCTAGAAGTCAAATGCGTTGATTCATGGATTTGTATTCTGAATCCTGCCAGAAGGATGGTGAAAAGTCATGATTGATGTATCAATTACTTTTTTTATTGAAATAAATGCTTATTTTTGATCGAAAATGTGCAGGTTTCAATTCACATTCCCAATACTGTGCTTTGCTCGATAATTATTATTGCAATCCAAATGATATCTGATTCTTCATTAATTTTTTTCCAATCTTCGATTCAACAATACTTCAGTTTATAATATGATAACTAAGACGTTTGCGTAAAACCAAATAAAATGTTCAAGCTTCTTACAGCGGCGTCAGTCGGGCGTTTTGCGATATGCATCTTAATTCTAATAGTTTTGAGATTGTTCAATATTTAACTTTTATTAAACTCCACCTTGCATCTCTAAATAAATTGAATTAAATGTCACCACGTGAATAAATCATCTTCGGCATTATATTTGACGCTATCTAAAGAAAGTATGCTGCTTGGCTCCGACGAGCAGAAATGTGACAATAACTCTTCACTAATCCCGCAGTCTGAAAGGTTCTCCTTGTTAAATGCCTTAGAAAAGTGGTTAGGTTCGTTTTCTTTTGTTTCAGTTTGTCCTGAAAATATAAAACATTGTGTAGTCTATATTTAGTTATCAAAAGAGCTTAATTTTTTTATTATAAATTAGCAAACGATGATGCTTTTAAATAAAATCTACGAAATTAAGACAAAAAACCAGTTTCATAAAAAATAATCTCTTAATCTCCTAAGCTATAGCTTTTTAGTAATTTTTTTTAATAATCTCTAAAGCTTTTTTTCTAAGCTTTAAATTATGTTTCGAATTAAAATCGTCTATTTGAATTTACTATAAGTTACCATTACACTGGTTAGATTTATATTATAAAAATATCAATCGGTGTGTGTTAAGTTGTATGAAAAAGTGTTATAATAACACTTCTCCATCTTACTAATTCCATACAAACCTTTCGTTATAATACTTAAAAGTCAATTTGATCTTTAAGGCTATACAATGTCAAGTGTTAAGAAAAAGTGAAACATTCCGGAAAGACAAAAAATTGAGCCATTCAACACAAAGGCTGGCGATAACTGGGTGAAATTTGGAATAGGTGGTAATCTATATATAATCTGTAACTATATATAATTTGGAATTCTGGATTACCACCATTTTAAGTGTTTCAGTTTTTCTGGGCCCAAGGATTTCTGAGGGTTCATAATTCTACCCAGTAGTACAAGATATATGAAATGTTATATCTACCTTCAGCTATTGTCTTAGCCGCCCAGGAGAACGCAAGCGTTGGCTGATGATGCGCGAACGTCGCACTGAATTGGGCATTGGATGTTGTATTGAGAACTCGGAAAATTGAATGTAATGCGGTCGGCAATAACGGCCCTCGTACCTCTATTGAGTAAAATTTTTTACTATCTGAGAGTATTACATTCTCACGGACCTGAAATGTTAAATTACATATCTCTCAGGCATATATAATCATTATCATCGAGGCAGAATACAGTTTCATCGTTATCACCTCGATGTTTGTGGTACTACAACTGAGAGTTTTTAAGGTATTTGGTGCCGCGCACTACCAATCTGTGGAATCAGCTGCCAGCCGGGTTATTTCCAAAACAATATGACTTGGGGAGCTTCAAGAAAAGAACGTACATATTCCTTAAAAGCCGACTAAGCACCCGCGGCTCTGCAAGGGCTGGGGGTGTCCATGGGCGGAGGACCGCTTACCCTAGGTGAGCCTCCTGCTCGTTTACTAGTTTCCATAAAAAAACCTAATTTTCAAAAAGCAACATACACAAATATTAATACAATAGTATTTCAGATTTCGTACAGTTATTATAATCACTTGTGCACTCGTTTGACCTCGCCCTGCACGGTACGCCACCTACAGCGTCTTACGTGATGTTTTTTATATTTTGCCTAATTTACACGTTATTCTGATGTTGAGCTACATTTTTGCAATATTTCATTAAAATCATTTTCATCAAAATATAGCCTGCCAAGCGTGGTGATTAGGGCAGAACACCCTCCTTTTGGGGGAGGCCTATGTCCAGCAGTGGACTTGATAGGCTGATGATGATGATGATATCAGAATATTTCATCAAATTCATACTTACAAACTTTCGCGTTTATAATATGAGTAGGATTAGAATTGTGAAGTTTTAAAACCAGTACCTAAAATAGTTTTCTAATATTTTATTAATAAATTAAAACTTAAAACGATTTTTATAAATGATTAATTACCTTTAAGGATTGTAGGGTTCCTCCATGAAATGCAGTAGGAGATAGTAAAGTAGGAGGGACACCTGCAAAGGGTCCATTTGGACTCACTAAAGATTTGCAATTGAGAAGGAAATTAAACAGAGCCTGTGCGTCCGCGCCTCTAACAGCTACAAGGGATTCTGCTGCGTTGTCTACGGTGCTTTCTGCGGTATGGGCTAGTCGTGCCTGTATCAAAACAAAGTCTTTAACTATGATCTTTTATTTTTTAATGATTCTATCAGTTTGTTATTGTTGCAAACATGAAACGAACAGTTTGTGCAAACAGTTGAATTTCAAAAAAAAATATAATTTAGGGTTTACAAATATCAAACATTGATGTTGTAAGAAAAAAATATGCTTCCGTTAAAGACAAAAATGTGATTACGAATTTTTTTACACATTTGTATAAGCTTGTATGTTTATATATTGTTTTCTTACCTGTACATTATGTATTTTGTTAATTTCATCAGTTTCAAATCCCATTTGTGAGAGAAATTCACGTGGATCTTCTTCGTCACCAGAAGCATTCCCTTCTGCCTCCATTGTATCATAACAACTGTCATGAGAGGAACTCTTACGATCCTCAGCTGAGTTGCTCAATTTCTTTTTATTATCAGGCCGTAGAGGCATTGTAAATTCGACATCTGGAAAATCGTTTTACAAGTAATAGTTTAATTGGTTAACAAAGTTGGTATGAATTTGTAAGATATTACTGTTTTTTTTACTAAAATGGGCTGACAAACCAGCTAGAGGCTCAGCTAGGATAAGCAGTCATCCAACCAATAATACACCTACAGCCTCTAGTGGGCTTCGATTGCGATGCGAGCTTATTGGTAAAGCTACATTATGTATGTTTAATAAAATATAATATAGATCAACTATTTTAATACTGCAAATAGTCTTATAAGGATAAAAATACCTTCTTGTCGTAATGTCTGTCTGAATCCTCTAGTAGTGGGAGCTATCAGAGCAGTGGGCTCAGCCATTCCACAAATACCAGCTGCTAAGAACAGGCACGTAAACGTATTTCCGCATACATAGAAGTAAGGGCAGTGTAATGTACGTAGTAACTGAAATATGTATTTTGTTAATCATATATAACTTCAGATAACAAAATTATTCCTTTTAAACTTTATTTGAATCCAAACTACTGCATTACTTACAAGTGCAAACCAATAAATTGATTTATTACTTGAGTTTTATTTTAAGAAAATAACAATGCTATTTGAAAGATTTATAGATTATAATACCTACCTGAAACAAAGACCTGAAACTTTCTGTCCATTCTGTCAGTAATGCTTGTTTAATCTCCTCATTGGTTGCTAAGAAGCTAGTAGCTGCAACTTTGCCTGATCGTGGAAAGAGGTTCAACCATGGCAAACTTGGGTGTTGCCAGTAGAGACATGTTTGATGGAAACGCGCTCTTGGTGATGTATCCAATGAGGATGATGATGTTGTGTCCAAGCAACGAACAAACCTGTTTCCATTTTAAAGTTGGTTTTTATTTAGCCTTATGAAATAAATATTTATCCAGCCAATACAACAATATGGTTCAATGAACATTAAACTACAGATTTATTGTTTTTATCATAAACAAAACAATTTAGTGTTATTCATAGAATACTTGTAAATTTTTATACCCTGTTATTCCTGAAGCTTCCTCACTTGCTTTCAATTTATTAGTCCAAGGGAATGGTTTAGCTGACATAAGCCTTAATTTTGTCTTCAATGCCCAGTCTATTGGCAATTGCTTATGTTTTTGTTCAACTTTAATCTGTAACACAAAATAAGAAAATGTACTCAATCTTAGGACATCTGTGATATATTTTTAGTTAAGTTTTTCTGCTATCAAATAGAAATTTTAATGTATAATAATTTTTCAAAGTATAACTTACTTTTTCTATTGTGTGATCAGCATTGAACTTATGAAATAAATTAGAAAATGTAGTTAGTTTTTCAGTTTCAACTTCATGTGAAGGTTTTTTATTAGCTTTAGGTAAGTTAAGTAGTGTGTATAGAGTTTTATCATTAGATTCGTCAAGTTGTAAAGATTCTTCTAATTTAATCTTCTTATTTGGTTGTGCTGACGATCTATAAAATAAATTTCCCATTAATATATATTAAACAAAACAAGAATTTTCTCTGAGTAATTTTATGGATCAGTCATAAATTATATGCGTAATTCTAAAAATAATAAATAAATAGTGAGGTTAATTACAGAAATGGTACTTGCTTAGAAAAAGGGTTTTTTCTTCTATCTCCATTTAGAAATCTCGAGAAATCTATGTCTTTTTGTGGTTTGCTAATAGAATTTGTTTCTTCGGCAACAGTGTTGGCTGATTGTTTCATGCGCTCCTGTAATACGTTTTAGCTTCAATGATATATATATATAATATAGTTTTCTTAAGTTCCATATTAGATATATATAATGATTAGTGAATAAAATAGCAATAACCCTTAAGGGTTATAATCATGTCGGTATTCATTTTCAACATTTTCACTTGC